>JAGVSQ010014002.1:0-10820 GCA_022683975.1 Rhyacophila evoluta
CAATTCTCGTGAAAAATAATCTGTCAAGACGTCTTCACATTGTGGAGATCCATTTACTTCTCTTTCGGAGTGGATATCTTCACACTGTATGGAGTTCCATATGCTCCATGTTGGGAGCGAAAATGGTTTGTAAAAAAAAAATCATGATGCATCAAGAAAAAGACTTTCGTCGTTTTGTCAAACAATTGCTCAATCGAATGGGCATCCAGTCCTGTATTTTCGGATTTTTAAAATCTGACAGATAGGGAATCGAACCCGCATTTCCCGGATTGCCAGGCGGGCACGCTACGACGGAGATATTGATACGAAATATTCGCTTATAGTACTGATGAGAGTATTATTATAGTATATTCTAAGAAAAGTATACACATGAAAAAAATATCTGTCTTTAATATAATATAATAAATAGATAGTTACATAATATCCAATGATGTGCAGCAAAATGAAATGAAATACTTTTATATTTAATATAATATTTTAGCCCTAGTCTTTTGTCTAAGAAATTATTTACTTAGATGCTGCCCATTTGATCGTATTAACTTGATAATACGGTAAACTACATTTACAGCAATACAATAAATCATAATAATCTTAATGCGACGTAATTATGTAAGATTGTATGGAATAAGACAAATAACTAAGATATTATAAAATATGGGAAATCTGACGAATTAATTTCATCTCAACAATAAAAATATATAATAATAAAATAAGCATTTGCATATGTTGAACAACACTGATGTGATCGATACAAAGTAAACAATAATTTTTATCATAATTATTATCACACCGAAATTGTGACTGATTATTTGAGTACTCTGATAGGAGGCAGTTGATTGGGAACCCTCTAGACACCGCGAGATGGACGTATACCTCAAGGAAGCAGTTATGGTTACCAAGAAAATTTGGAAGTACAGCAGCCGCGTATAATTAGTATATAGAGATCAGATAGTAGTAAGAGACCGCATAGCTATGGTGAATGAACAAACAAGTATCTTTCTACTTACATAGGTCAAAAAAGGTTTCGTTCTACTCCATCGCGCTTTTATCTTTCACGAAATAAAGAAAAGGGGAAACCGGTTTTTATCTATTTATAGAGCGTCGTTTTGTGAAAACGATTCTCCTAGATGTGCGAGTGTTACATAAAAATACGGTCACGATATAAAATCATATCGAGCGTTCAAAGTGTTCTCTCACAAAAGAAATAAGTCAGCTGGTCAGATAGCAACGTAACTCATAGTATAAAATAAACTGAAAAAAATCGTTTAAAAGAGAACATTCAATTTTTTCATATATTTTTGTTTATATTCGCAATAAGACCGTTATTCATTTGTTTGTTATGTCTACTTGTTGTATGTAATATATACATAAGAACCGATAAATAAAATGCTACATAAATAATAGATTTTATTTCAGATCACAATTTTTCCCTATTTTAACCGGTCAGCAGGCGTAAAAAGTTTTGAGATGCGCTGCTCTAAATCATTCTCAGTATCTTCAGGATCATAAGCGATGTTATTGTTGTTCTTATACTTACACACCAGTTAAATAAAATAGATAATGTGTATACTCGTGATGTATAATATTAAAAAATGTATATATAAGGCTTGGAGATGCCGAACAGTGCGGGAGTCAGATCATGGCTCATATGGAATATTATAAACATCACACTACATGAAGCTTAAACCAGTGATTTCCAAACTTTTCCGGGTCACGACGCTTTTTTGAATTAAGATTTTCCCACGGCACCCGAAAAACCCTTTTAACTTCTTTCCAGAAAAAAAAATTCAGAAGGTTTTTCGTTTTCTTTCAGCCCCTGCGCTACTAAAATTTTAGAATATTATGCTCGCGCACAAAATTTCGCGGCACACATTTTGGGAATCCATGGTTTAAGCAATTATTGCTTATGAGCAAGTGCGTCATTTTGTTTTATTACTTTGTTAATAAGCTACGGAAATTAAGCCCCCGGTCTTCGGCGAGCGCTTAAATTTAATATATTATGGAAAATTTATGTTTTTTTACAGAATGAAGAAAAAAACAATATTTCACGTAGAAAGGGGTTGAAAACTAATGTGTATACGAATATTTCTTACACGTTTAAACGAATTATATATTGCATTTTACAAAACACGTTCAGTATCAGTCTGAAAGATAACCTGTCGCAATACGCTAGATGAAAGCATTTTATAACATAATAAAAAATATAGACGGGCAAAATTAAAGTGTTCGCAATGTATTAGCAGAGTAAGTGATTTTAAGTATACAGTATAACAGGTGCAATATACCTGTATATCTGTGTACATATATTATATTTATATAAGTACGAGTATAAACATATTGAAAGCTTCATACCACCATAAGATTTTTGTTGATAATAGTTTCTGTCGCTAACGTTTTTGATAAGAATTGGAGGTTTTGTGTACTTAGGCTTATCACGCTTATCTTATTAATCAATATTGTGTGTGCATAATGATAACTCTTCGCCAAAGTGGTAAAAATGTATAAATACATACGATAAACGACCAAAAGACATATTGTAATCTAAATTGTCATTTTTTCTGTAAAAGCCCGGCATATAGATATCGTTCTCTATGACTTATGTATTTTTCTCGCTACGTGCTACTGGGGGTTAAATAATCGATACCCATTTCAACATCAAATGATACACCGTACGTAATTACTTTAACTAAAAATAGCCACAATAAAATATACTTGAGTTGGTATTTCAATTTACTTGGAAGAATCGGTTATAGTAATTGAATTAAGTGTAATTAGCCGTTTTACATAATATATTAGTAAGCATTATCCATAGCTATTTTTCCTAAAGCAGCTTAGGCGATTCGATATATTAAATATTGTCTATTTCTTGGTAAATGATGTACTAACGAAGTAAGAATCGTCAAAATTTATTAACTATTCATCCGCCATTATGATCAATATATTTAAATTAGTTAGATTGTATGATTTAAGAATCCGAGTGAATTGAATAAAAAATACTAAACAAAAAAATGTGTTGAGTGCAGAAGATTTGTAAATGTGGTTTAATACTGACTGTGCTATTTCGCCAATGCAATGAGCTCTAACAATTTGTATGCATCGTAAAAAGTTGTAAAATAAATAAAAAGGGAGAATAAAAATAATCGTCACACAAAAAGTAAGCCGATATAACATAGATGACATTTAATTCTTCAGCAAAGTAATATTCGTAGATATAAAATATGTATACGTGTGTTGAACAGCACATGCCGCAAATAGCAAATATCTGAATACCTACCTATCAACTGCAGGCATGCTTACGAGAGGTTTGGCGGAGTGTAACATGGGACTTACCTGAAATATAAAAACATAAATTAGTAAATTCACAAATCATTTATACATTTGAACAATATGGCGGCATTAGTAAGAAAACATTGACTTGTTTTGACATCGAATTAATTTGAAACCTTGTCGAATTAAAATATCTTATTTCAGTAGACGATTACCGTAAAAATATAATATGAAATCCAAGGTGTTCGTCTACTTTATACACTCGACAACAATTGAATAAATGTAATGAATGAATTGTGCTCATATTTATTTTACGAAATATTGTTAATAACATCACGGTAAAGACTATAATGGCGAATGCATTATATTTACATAATATGTATAATAACAAAACAGAAATCAAACGAATCAATGAAAACAAGAAAAAAAGACAGAAATTCGATGTGTTCATTTGATTATATAAAATACGAGTAAATTATCCTAGTTCATGTATTATATGGAAGTAAATTCGATTAACTTCTTTAGGGATAATATAAATAATGTGGAAGTTCGTACATAATGAGACACGAGCGTTGTATAATATTATCCAAAATGGCTACTTCATATAATGCATGCCAACGCTGCCAACATGATACGGCTGCAAAACATTTTACCCAAATGAGTTTTCGGTTCATAACCGGTCTTAATTTCAGACAAAATTTACAAAGTCATGATAATCATCGGCAAGAGTAGATTGTTGTAAATAATTTACAATTGCTAGTACTAATGTTAAAAGATTGTAAAATTACAAGCGTTTCACGTTAAAGAAAATCATAAGACCACAACGTTTCAACAATTGCATTAAAATATTACGCTAAATATTGATTACTTTTCTCAACACATTTTGTATGCACGGACTGCAGCTATGAACTCAGCATAATCTTGTGTGAATGACTGACTACGTACGGTTAATCTAATATTATTCATCTCCTATTACATGTTTGGGTCTACATATACAAGATATCCCGGTACTATTGACAAGAAACTGTGACTTTAATTGAGTTTTAACAAAGCTATCGTATTTCTAAAGACAAAATAAATAACGTAGTAATTTAAATTGATGATTTATAGTATACATATTATCTAATTTCTGTTTGTTTTAATAATGAATTGCTGGGCGTTTGCCACAAATACAGTTTTGTCGTAAATCAGCAATGAGACGATTCGTAAATTTTGAAAGCCACTCTGCAGATGTCAAATTAGATTTAATTTTTTTTTCATGCACAATACTATTGCAACTCTCGATTACATATTGCCTGATTTATTACATATTTATTTATTACACATTGCCTGATGATGAAAGGCTTCTTCATTCATCATTTATGTTAGGGTGTCGGACAGTAGGATGTATCAAATATCAGGGTTTGACGGCGGTAAGAGGGCCACAAAAGTTCACCACCCGCAGCTGAGCAAACCGGATCGCCATGGCCGACCACATTCTTCCTTGCCGGGGACGACTCACAGTGTCGTCTGTGATCCCGACTAAGCATTGCGCACGATTTTAAATATGCGATGTGGTTTGTAGGCTTCAATCCCAAGAAAAATAGACAGTTAAATGTTAGCGTGTTTTGTTTATATCACTACAAACATGTGACTGATATGACTTATACTTATTATTTTGCACTTGCTCAGTGCTTTGTAGTGAGCATTGAAATTTATAATCTGCAATATAATGATATCGTTTGTATTAAAAATACATAAATATTATCGAATATTTTAATAATTAGTTACTTTTCAACCAAGGTCAGACACTAAAAAATATTTACCAACCAATCAATTTCCGACTAACTCAAAGTGTCACTGACTTTCTTTTATAATCATCAATTAGGTCTCTACGCCTGTTGTGTCAACATATACGGTGGAGTAACGAAGGCGCTCTTCAAAATTTTACAACCGTTCCAGGAGCAGCTTTGCATTATTCTACGTAAATATCGAGCATGTTGAGAAGAGAACTCGCTCACCGCAAGATGTCATATTTTTTCCTATGGTAAATTATCAGTCAAAACTTAAGCTGTTAACTATTATTTTCAGCAACTGAATTGTAATTATTCACCACTTATATTTTAAGCTGACACACTCGTATTATATTCGTACATACAATATTCACAGTCGAACACTTAGCCCTTCTCAATGCTATACCGTAAACAAATTTAACGAATTGAAAATACATTTTTTATTTAAATTCTGGGATATTTACGTTTACGTTTAGTTCCAATAAAAGTTTTGTTTTTATTTTTCATATTTACCGCCTAGTTAATTCCTCGTCAGTAAATTGAGTCATTTTTCTATAAAATTAATAAAATAAAAATCTCGCAAATAAGTTCAAAAGACATTTCTTGCGTAAATAATTTATTGGCGCGTTTTTATCTGCGATTGTATCATAGCAAAACTCGTATTTTTCACGATTTGTTGTATACTTATCATAAGAATAATAAAACAAGGATAATATAATCGAGAATCGGAATTATTGTCACGTGACACGACGGTGCATAATTTACAGCGTTATTCTATCCGAGAATACAATGGTACAGGAATGTTGCAACGGCTGAATTTTGATTAGATGTTAATTAACAGAATGAGTGACGTAGCATAACGCTCTAATATAATATCCTTCTGTGAACAGATATAACAGCATCATCTATGTATTTATTTAGTTAACTTGCCTAGGACAGTTTGACACTGTCCAATAATTAAAATTAGATTGTGACAATTTGATAATTTCATAATTTGCGAGCAAGCCCGAATGATAGTTAACTACGCTTACAAGCATTTCGCCCCTTCGGAGGTAAAACTCATTAAGTCTTCATCCACTAATGTTACAAGACTAATCGCTGGGAAAAATCAGTTTGACGATAGATATCCTTTTAATGGAGAAAAAATAGGGAAAAACACATTATCAGTAGTTATTTCAGATTTATGTTCGGAAGATAAGAATTTTTTTCCTGAACTGTAAATATGCTATGAGTAAGTTAGTGACTGCATTATCTGTAGGTTACATTATCAAAAAAAAAAAAAACTGCCAAATGTATGTCACTGATTACATTTTTGATTTTTTTTTTCAAATATTTTTTTTATTAATAAAGGGATGCAAAAGTGGATTATATAAGGAAAGAACAAGAATTAGGACGCAATGTTAAGTCTCATAGCCTTTATTAATTAAACCGACTTAAAAGAAGTAGCAATTAAGGCAGGTAATAGACACGAAATACCTGGAAAAATGGTACTGAGGCATTCATAGAAAAAATATTCATCAAACGCAAATGACTTCCACTATGGATGTATTCATAGAGATTAAAAAAAACATACTAACTTAGAACATAGTTAGATTTATAATAATATTGCTAAAATTAGAACTGTGATTCGTGGACCTGGAGCAGTTCGCCCCGACTGCTCCTCGATATATAGGCCACTGATAAAAAGTTGATTCACTAAATGTGGTACGACTAAATTTATTCAGATATAGTATTGGCACTCATATAATGATAAAAGTAATTGTCAAAAGGCGCGACTATAATCTACGAGTATAAATAGTTACCGGTGGAAGAGATAGTTAGTATTACTATTGTCATATCTTTGTATAATATATTTGGTAACCAGACAACTGCACGCAAGACAGCTGCGTACCAGACAACTGCACGCATAGACAACCTGGCACAAGACAAGTCCTCGCAAGACATCTACATCTGCGCACACATTGAAGTGCTCACATTAACACAGAAATATCAAGACATTTAATACATAATTTACGTAGTTATAGTATAGGTAGATGTTTATATTTTATTGTAAATAATAAATAGTCACTTACTAACAAATGAACAGTTTTGAGATAGTGGGTATTTTGTGATTTCAATTTTTAAAATCAATTTATGGGTGATGATAAAAGTTTTATTTCAATAATTATGGTTGTATCAATCTTTTTTTTCTTTTTGCAGGTTTCTAAAAATTAAAAAAAAACAAGTATAGGGTTCGCAAACGAAATTCGGATCTCGTACTATTTTTGAGTTCTGAAAAATCACGAGCTTACTAGGTACGAAATTAAAATTCTGCATTTTTTTCGGGATGAATCAGATCGAAAATTGAAGATGTTTCTCATTTTTTTATGTCTCGCCTTATCTTTTTTTTATAGATTTTTACTTTCATACATTCGCCCAATTTTGTGTCTGTAATTTCTACTTTGCGCGCGTGCAGTTTAGAGCAGTGGTCGCCATGCGGTCGAGAGGCATTACAGCAGTTCGCGAAGGATATTTTATAATTCTGCCTATCAAATTTTATTATTGGACTTCGAAATGAAATATTTCTCGAACTAAATTTCGATAAAATGCTTAACACGTTTCAGTTGTAATATAAATTTCCAAGTAAAAAAAAAGAGAAGCAGTCAGCAATGTATTACGATGGAACTGCGCCATACACTTTGTCTCTCTCTCGCTCATTTGTATCGGAGCTCAGATGGGAATGTCAGTCAGCAATGCATATTTACCATATGGTCTCACGTGTGTATGTGCACAAGGAGAATATGTATAAGAATTCATATTCATACACAGATGTGCATCTTGATAACTGAATTCAGATGGGAGTGACAAGGTAATCACCGAGAATTGAAAAAATTGTGGAGGAAAGTGAATGCCATTAATTTTTTCATAATTTTACTAACTTATTTGAAGACATTTCTCAATGATAATTTTGTTATAAATGAATAATTCAAGTATGCATTTTATATTTTTTTGGAAGTCCGATGACCTAATTTATTTTAAGTAATATAATAATATTGTGTATGGTACGATAAAGGACGATGATAAAAAATTATAAAGAAGGAATATGTAAAAGTAGCTCGCCATACAATGTCAATTTCTGAAAGTAGCTCGCATCTTATTGAGTTTGGCGACCACTAGTTTAGAGGGAACACTACTTATGATACATGGATTCCAGATTGGTCAAGCGTCTGCATTCTCTAGTTCGAAAACCAAAAGGGCTAATTAAAAAGTTGTATGTATTGTTCTATAATTTAAAAATTAAATTCTTAAGAACAAAGCATTTTTTTGTTTAAAAATATGAAAATAAAAATCTCGCTGAAGATAATTATAGTCAAATAATTTTGTTTTATCTCATACACAAATCACAAAATAGGTAAATAATAATAAAACTATCAGTGTATTTTGTATTTCATATGACATACTAAAGATAGTGCAAATTTAAACTATTATATTTCATTTTTGGGTAATTTCTGCTAGCTTTCCCTTAAGGATGTTTTTGAAGTTTGGTCGCAATTTGCGACAATTGGAGCTAATCAACCTCTGACACATCACCCAAAATGTTTTACTATCATGATTGGCACCCAATTTAAAAACATCGAGAGCAGGTAGATTTTTTATAACAAATGAAATGTATACAAGTTGTTAATACAATGTTAGTCAATATTTATTTTATGTAAAATATAAATTATATAAATATAAAAATTATAAGAAAACATAGTAGGTTTTAATTTGCGTCGGACGTATTTTATGATATAAGTCTTTATTCCCGCATTTGATCAACGCGAAAAAATTAAATTGAACCTTTTACGAGAATACTAAAATTATTTCTAGGTTATATTGCAGACTATAAAGTTTCATAAAATGATAGTTTATTATCGCACAGCAATGAAATATTTTTATAAGCGACAGTCTTTGGTAATTAAAATACATTTAAATTCATAAAAATAGGCAGTCGGTTCGAGATTGAAGGAGGACGTCATAAGATTAATTGCAACACTGGGCAGAATTTGAAATCGAAATCGATTCGTGAATATACCAAAATTATTAGCATCGTCCAATGAAAACCGGTCGCATCGACATCGGCAAGTCAAAAAATGGTGGGCGAAAAGAAACCTACTGACAATCTTTCGCCCACAGAACCCAATTCATGAATTCTGTCCTTAGGGCCAACTCTTAGGGAGGTAAGCTATTCATTATAAAATTTTACACAACACGATTCGATTCGTTTGGACATTATTTGATCCCAGCCGCAGTGAAAGGGTTAAAAAACAGTATGACATCGTCCATTCAACTGGTATATCTGTATTAAAAATAGGGTTAAAATTTGATTTACGCGGATATTAGACATTGTAAAGAATATTACAAAACGAATTGTTGTTGAAGTCAGGCCAGCGATGACCGGTGGAAAGCAGTTAGAATGCCCAAACATTGGTGAATATTAAATTTCACTTATCGCCTAGATACGAGAAGCGAAGAAAATGTAATAAAGCATCATTGCGTCATTACCGCTTTTTCCGAGCACGGCATTACGAAATTTTTCAAATCGCTGAACGAATTCCGACTGATCTGATCGCATTTGAAACATTAGCATTCATTGTTTTCGAAAATAATCTGTTCGTGTTTATATTTTCCTTCCGATGTCAGATTTACTGCTTCCATAAGCAAAACTATCGTAGGTTTTATAATCTTTGTTAACTCATTACAATACCAAAAAATATTTTACTCATTTAAAGTCGGTAGTTTACTACGTATTTGAATACAATTGAAATTGCTGTTTGAAATTCATTCGAATTTGAATCACTCTTACAACTCAACTTCTGTTTTATTATGTCCATTCCGAAAGTAGAACGTATTAAATCTTCAGTTTTGTATTTTTCCTCTTCATATAATGAAGTATAATTACTTACTACACAATGTGAAAACTTGACAAATTTTCCACGAAAATTCGTTTTCAGTTAATTACCTCGACCAATGGTCTTCTGATTATGTATTTTTAAATTCTTAGAAGCAGTGGGAATTGAACCCGTATCATTCGGCACCGAGCCGACCACTAGAAGGACAGTGTTTACGCTCACTTAACAGAATTCATTCATAACATTGGGACGAAGAATTGTGTTATTTGTAGCGGTAATACCATGTAATAAATCAGTTATTTTAACTAGTATATTACGATTTTAGACTTAACTAAGTGAAAAAAAAAATAAAAATACAATAATATATTGTATATACATTATATATTTTTTGGGTTTTTCACATTATTTATAATTATTTTTGGTTATAACAACGTTTTTTGTGATGATTTTATTTTCTTATGTTGCTTATTGTTGAGAAGTGAATTGAGAGACATCGTTTGAATGTTATTATTGAAGATATACTGAAGCACGTACTTATGATCCAAATAAAAAGGTCAAATTTGTATGGAAAAACACCAGGCAAATAGAAAATTATTATGACAGATGACGAAAAATTTGTAATTCATGACAGTTTAAAACTTTAAATCCATGATGAAGTACTGACACTGATACATGCTGCGAAATACAACAACAAACGGGGACAAAACGCACGTAGCTGCCTACATTTAAGTAAAATATAGAGAGCGAAACTAATCATGTACTGAAATACGAAAACGTGCCAAATACTGACTGAGGTGCTGAGTCAATCGATATATGATGGTGGTTGAATCAGACTCAACTTAACACATAGCTTAAGGCGCGATATTTTAAAAATATGTGACTCCGACGGGCTTGGTAGGTACATATATTT
>JAGVSQ010014003.1:0-10819 GCA_022683975.1 Rhyacophila evoluta
TTTTCCATTTTTCTGAAATCCGCGGACACGCCCGCTTCCACACGTGGTCAAAACATAACTACAAGTCCGATTCGGCAGAAATTTTGACAGTAGCCGTCTACAAGAATGTACTACACGACAGTAAACTTCTCTTGCGATAGTAGCGCCATCGGGCGGTGAGGCTAAATACTTATCGAACTGCCCTCGTATGTTTTGACTTCCTTGTAGAAATTCGATTAAAATGTTTCATAGCGTATTACGATTTGTGATGTATCAGTAATTTCAACCACACTGAATAATAATTATTGTCTTCGACCCATGTACTATGTATAGTATTTGTAGTGCTGTATTCCAGTTTATTGAATATAAATTATAAAGTCAACGGGTTCAAAACGTTCAAGTAGGCATCTAGAGTAAAAACATTGATAGCATATACTCTAATTTTCTTTTCAGACTAAAAAACGTGGAAAAACGAGATAATTGTATTTTTTCAACCCACTGAAAATGTTCGTTAACACAGACTTCTTACACAACAGAGTGTCTTGGTTTCGAAAAAATAATATCATCTTGCCCAAGCATTTTGTTTTGTTTTTAAAAATTCAGGCATAACGCGATATAATGTAATTTACACTATATACTATTCAAGCCAATTAATTTACTTTATTATATATTTGATGAAAAAAAATACACAAAATCATTAAGCAAATTATGAATATTGTTAATTTACATTTTTCTTACATGGATGTTTCTCAATAGCTAATCTTTCAATTTCGAGACGAGTTCCAAGTATTAACTATTATTCAGCTCCGGTATATGAACCACGCTTCCTCCAGTACCGATATGCGCTTGCATACATACCACTTTCAAATTTAGTGATAAGTTTTTATACGTTTAAGTTATATTATTGATACTCAAGTCTTGGTTGAAATTTACCGCCTCAAATCATTTTTTTTTCTAATATTTGTTTATTGTCATGGCAACCTTTTAATATTTTAATAATGGCCGACGTACATTTTTACTTTTGAGTTGTCAATTTTAGTTTTATTTTACGAGGTGATTATATGTTTTGCCATGGTCTTTCAGGCATATAAACTTATCTCGAGTTATCTCGATATTTTGAAGATTTAAACTAATTTATTTAACAAGTATGAATAGATGACACCATTAATCATATTTCGTCACTGCAATCATTTTGAATTTAAAATCAATATAATCAATCACTGACAGTGGCTCGTAGGTTATACTAATATTTTTCCGTAACTCATAAATAAAGTCGTTAATATGAAACCTCTCATCAAAGCTTTAATTTTACGGAAAAATTAAGTCACATGGTTCGATATCTGGGATGTGAGCGGGATGAGTCACGAGCTCCACCTTTTCAGAACAAAAAATGCTTTTGTCTTGTTCCCGGAGTGAAAAGAAGCATAGTCGTGGTATCAGAGAATGCGGCTTCTCGGTCGCTTCTCGCGAACTTTTTTTGAGAACACTAAGCAGACTAATGGTTGTGTACTGTTTAGTTTTGGCTGTTCTTTGTTTTTCTAGGGACACACTTCAGATAATATCCGTTTGACAGAAAAAAAACACGATCATTTTTTCGCCAACGCTTTTGTCTTGTCGGAATTTTGTTGGTTTGTTCTCACCTTTGTAAACCCATTTACTAAACAATTATTTTTTTCCAAGGCGTAACTATAAATTCATGCTCCATCTCCAGTGATGCTGGCATTTGAACGCCCTTAGTCAAACTTCAGCAAGATTCTTTTGTACCAATCAACCCGGGCATTTTTTGGTCTGATGGCAAAATCTTTTAATATTTTTTTCATACAGATCCCAGAATATTCAAAAAAATATTCATAGGTGATCGGCTTGTCTTGTTCAATCAGTCACCTGACAGTTGCCAAGTATCCCTCAGTGACCATAGTTGACGGAGAACCTTAACAAAACGGAAAACATATATTCCTATAAAAACCATTGCATTCTATAAGAAAAATTCTATACTTTTCACACACCTGTATATATCCATTATAACATTCGATATTCAAATATTTATGAGTGGACAGGTGTACAAATCAGCTATTGGTGGTTATTTTTTTAAACAACGGGTGTAAAGATGTAGCCATGTACTACGTAGTACAATATGTGTTCTTAAATATCATCTGTATGGTCAATTGGTTAACATATGCATCGGTCACAGGTCCAAATCTTATATCTGTATAGGAATTTAAAAATTTCAAATGTGCAAGATTAGATTGCGAATAAAATGAATGATTGGATGCCAGCAAATTTCGATGAAAAAATAGATTAGCGATTAATTGCTCAAATATTTTTGGCATATCCATCTTGAAAATAATATATATATATCTAATTTCTTTATCTTCACAGTATACATATATAAATGGACTTTATGGATATTTGTAATGCAAACTTATCTTTACTTACTGTTGATTATAACGTATTTGAAAAATTATTATAATCTCTATAATATGAAGAAATCCATCACAAAAATTGAAGTATATTCACATCAAGAATGTGAAGAGTTATCTTAATAGTTTTTGTGAGATATGGTGATCAGCTAATCATTTTATCCGTCCTGCATAAATGCATTTTTCAGTCCAACATTTTATAGATTTAAATCTACATTCTCCGGCTCCGAAATATACACCTTAACATCTACGCTACCAGGGTCTCCAATTTCGGACATGGGTATATATGTCATAAACAGTAGGTGTATTCATATGTCAAGTGCCATTAATACGTATTTTATTATGATAACATTTGTATACTTATATTATATTAAAAACGTTGTCAAAATTCTTTTCATTCAACACCAAAGATAAGGTTCATGTATACTGAAAATTCATTTTTTTAAAAGCTTTTATTTAACTTCACTTGTGTCTACGCGAGGATCATTTTTCTATAAATAGTTTTTATTTTTCCAGTGAAAATAATATAGTAATAAAAAAGTTTTATCAATACGTAACAATATATAATAAGAAATGTACTAGACGTAGTAAAGTATAAGTAGTGAATGTACGTTTATATAAAGTATTTAAAGTGTTTTATTATGAACTAAAGTAATTTTAAAGCGATATAGTCAACTGCAAAACAGGCGAATCAATAATACGAACCGTGCAGTCACGTATCATTACAAAACTGGAAATACATTTTCTGCACATGCTTCTAAAGAGTTCTGAGCCATTTGATTGCCAAGAGAATCTTATGCTGGAATCCTAGAGGTTCATTGAACAAAATCTATAGGACGAATTAGGTGGAAATTTCAGAGCCTGATGACACAAAATAAAATTGGATAAAATTAATAAAAGCATTTGAAAAATAATATTCTAATTTTTGTGTCTTTAAAATATATAAAATACCTATTGACTATGAATGAAAAAAAAACTTGTATTTAAAATCTCACCACGTCTAAGTATGTCCAACTGATTCTAAATCAGACTTATTGAATTTTTTTTTAGATTCTATGATATTATTTTAATAAATAAAATTCTAATTGGGACGATTTTTCTTTTCGAATATACTTAGCAACGAGTTTACTTAAGGTGGATATTGCTGAATAAATCATCTTACATAGCCAGTTATTTATTATTCATGACATTTAATTAGAAAGTTTTAATTCTTTATGAAAATTCGTCCGCCAAAAATTATTTTAACATTTTCATTAAGGCTGCCTATGCGTGTTAGTAAACTACATTATCGGCATGAAATTAGGACGTTTCACGGGTTTTTAAAATAATTATATTACCCAACAAAAGAAAATAAATATTCCCTTAGTTTCTGTACATATTGTAACATTACTACTCGGGTATTCTAAACAAAACTGCATTAAACGTATATCTAGCAACATAAATTTAATCAAGTTGAAAATATTCAAAATTTATTTTTATCGCTTCATATAAGAACTTCTCAAATGTGGGTTGCAGCTCTCGCAAGGGCCTCAAATCTTCTGCTGGGGGCTGCGAAATTTTTCAGAAATAGCATTTGATACCTTTTTCTTGCTAAATGTAACTCATGGAATGTTATTTTCAATTTCTTTTTTTACATTCGGGGACTTGTTTTTTTTTTTAGAAGACCGTGGTATGAAATTTTTTAGAAGTACTGCTTTAAATCTTATGTAATGAAATTTTACTAGGGCTAATTAATATTTGCGTAAGTGTTAATTTGATAATTTAATGTTGACAGAAACCATTTGAAAGTGTGCAAATTAATATCATACAAATTTAACATTCTAAGTGTTATAACTGAAGCTAATTTACTATTAAGAAAACTTATATGCTAAAAAATGGGTTTTAACGTGTTTTTTGTGTACTCAATTACAATATATAATCTGTACTTATTTAGTGCATATATACACAGAGTTTGCGCAAAAAAAAAAATCATAAAAAATCATCCAAATGCTAAAATACTTGCCGTTTTTAACCTGAAAAATCTTTATTCGTTTGGTACTAAAAGAATTAAATTTTAATGTGAGTTAAGAGAATAGAGATAATTAACTCAAGGATTTCAATCTATTCATATATATATGAATAAATACGGCGTCTAAAAATGATTTTAAAATCAAATTTCAAAATAATGAGAATACGTTGGGGATATAGAGGTAAATAAAAATGGTGCTTATAAGTGCATGTTATAGATAATTTAAACTCCATATATTTTCTTGTCAACCTTTACACCGTTAAGTAAAATCATTCGTGCCCCTTAAGGACCAACTATGAAAAAAATATCGATGTGTACCTATAATATTTTTCGTACAGAACCATGTCTTTGAACGCTATCCCAGGAGTTTTGGCACCAAACGAGAGAAGAATCATGTTTTTCTCCAATACCAGTTTATCTTATACAGTCAAAAAACTTTTAAAGTACTAGCTAGGCTTAGTCTGAATTAATTACGTGCGCAACTAATTTTTCAGAAAGCACAAGATACCAAAACTTTTGATCCCAAGGGACGCAAAAAATGCTCCGAATAACGATTTATGTGGCTCTCCATATATTTAACAAAAATCTTCTTGTTAGGATGATAGAAATCTTTTGATAAGAGGTATTACAAGTATACAAACTTCATCGTTTGATGATGAAGAAGAAAATGATGAGTTAAAAAGTCTGGACTTACTGGACTCTATTAAGTGTGCATACTGTGAGTTTACATTTAAAAGATACAATAATAATAATTAATATGAAATATTACTTTTACACGAATTCAATGAGGCAAATATTAATTTATAAACATAATAACCATCAATTTGGTGGCCAAAATTTTATTTGAAATCCGATATATATAACAGATAATATTTATGATCGGACATCCAATAAGTTGGGCGGTTGGTTGACAACCAATTATCTTGAAAACAATCTACAAAAGTATTCCTTCGCATTGTTTAAATATACATTGTAGAGAAAACACGCTTAACAAATAATTATTATGGATAAGATAATATGGTATCATTTTTCATTTTGTTAAACATTTCATTAATAACGAAATAAATTATTTATTGTTTTTATACCTTAATTAATATCCATGTCTCCCCACTAGCCGAGAAGTTAGCTGCGCACCTCGCATCGTAGGAATGCGGATTCGTTTGCCACATCTGTCGGATTTTAAAAAAATACAAAAATATAGGACCGGATGTCCATTGGATTGAACAATTGTGTAAAAATTACTTCTCATAAAAAATAATCCGTTATGATTGTCTTCACATTACGGAGATCTTTATACACCACACATATATGTATTTATAGATGTTGTATTATATTTTTATTGATTGAAAATATCACTCTGCAAATAAATCACCGATAGGAAAAAATAAACTAGATCGAAAAATAATATAGAATAGTTTTTAAATAAATAACATACTATACTTATACTACAAAGGTTAATTAAACTATTCCCGCAAGAGTAAACAATTAATACGATGAAAATAATATTAGTCACAGGCAAACGTGAAATGATCGTTGAGTTGCAAGATTGTAACTTTAGTAAATAAACTATTATATTATATTTTTATCATGATACTACATATTGAATTATCAGCTTCCTCTTGGTTCTCAGACGGCATTGTAGACTTCTCACTCTGTTTCCTGTGCTCAGTCAAGAGTGTTTATATAATATTATATATAATTGATCATTATATTTTTTGTTAAAATTATCCATTTTGTGTAAATTTTTTTTGCAAGATAGCGGATTAATGTTAATTCAATTATTAAATTCCATAATTCGACCACGAATATAATAACGTAATCAATTTCAATTTTGAAGGTTGACATTTTAAAGTTTTTTTTTTTATATTATGCTCAAGTCATACGTTCAATGAAATTTAAAGTAGTCTTTTTTTCCATATTTAATATTGTCAACCATTTTCAGTGTTTGAATGGATAACTTCGGAATCAAACGGAAAAAAAAAATTTGAATCACTTTTTGTATATGGCTAATGAATCTTTTATATTCTTTATTTTATATTTATATATGAATTAACAATAACATTAATAACATTATATTTTATAAATTTCGTTTTTATAAAAAAATACTATTTCAATAATGGAAAAATGAAGTCAATCTATCTTATTAGACATTAAAAACATTTGCTTTTCCTTACGGAATAAATATTTTCGACTTTACGTTTTACAAGTAGGTCAATCAAAATCGTAACGTGCTCTTGAACGTTATATAGAAAACTTTTTTCTTTTAATAAACGTTCGACTGATTTGAAAATGTAATAGTTTAATGGAGCAAAATCTGGTAAACGCATCAAGACTTTAAAATTTCCCAATTCATTGCATCATTTTTTTTTACGTGCAATTCTTGCATTGTGTGGGCGCGCGTTTTGGTCGCCCCCTTTCAGTTAGCCAATTTCGAAAGATTTTTCTTCAACTACTCATTTGATTTTTATCAATGAGTTAAATATCAAAAAATGACATGAATAACAAAGAGTGAAATAATTAAAACAAAAATTATACTAAATAGATCAAATGCACAGCTGTTATTTGTGTTAGACCTCGCCAGAATAATTAGTATTAGTAATGGAAGAACTAACATAATTTACGATGCGATTTGCTTATTTCTTTCTTCTTCTTATGCCATGTTCGCTCCCAAAGTGGATCATATGTATCTACACAATGTGTAGAGATCCATTCCAAAAATGGAATATGTGGATCTTCGCAATGTGAAGACATCTTGGCAGGTTATTTTTTTCACGAGAATTGTTTAGCAAACAATTACTTAAGCCAATGGGCATCCAACGTTAAATTTTTTGAAATCCGACAGATGCGGGAATCGAACCCACATTCCCTGGATTGTTAGGAACTCACGTTAACCTCACGCTATCAGGGAGACAAAGGGAGTATTGGTTTCGATGGCACACAAATATAACATGTGGTAGAAAAGTATTAATTATCGATCCACAGCTGGTGACAAAACACTGATTAAGAGAATCATTTGAAATTATCATTAATCTATATTAATACACCAAATTTATTTATATATTTATTTATATTTACTCGTATTAATTTAATGTTTCACGTAATAGTCAGAATAAATTTATCGTATCAGCAATCATAGCAAATACATCAGGAGTGAATTATTATGGCATTATATGTGACGAGAAACATGCTAGCTGATTGATACATTCGTAAATAATGCCATTGACGCCTGTGATCGATATTCGTAGTATATTATCAAACAATTATATTGCTATAATTAGTGTTAATTTTGTATACCAGCAATTATTATTTATTTAAAGTTGATATAATTCTTATGAGCAGAAAACTATATTTTACCAACATATGAAAATATTAATTATCCGATATAAATTAAGAATATAAATCTTGGTATGGTAATTTTATTTATTTCTAGCTTCATCACCTAGCTTTGTCTGGGATAAAATCAAACATATAATATTATACATTAATTTTACATTAATTATACTCAGTTTACCACTAAAAATTGATTTTGAGACTTGGCATAATTATGTACAGTAATTTTAGTCTCCTGTTGATCATTGATGGTAAGTAGAAAGTAAAAAGCAGTCAAAATTACATGCGAAAATTTAATGCCACTACAACTTATGGTCTGGGATTAGATTTTGTGACAGGCATACATGCACATTTTTTTTTGTTGATAGTTTCGATTTTGGTTTAGTTTCATAAAAATAGTTTAACAATACTAGTCATGATGTAATATCCCAAATACTGTATAAATAGTATACTTCCGTTGGTATAATATTTGCTGTACAGCTTAGATTTAATTGAACAAAAGTGTAAAATTTTAAAATTCAAAAATAAACGAAAGTTTAGCGGCCAAGCGGGTTCGTATGAGTAGTAAAGAGAAGTATTTTTCTAATTCAAAAATTATCAATTATCGCCGAAAAACGTCGCCGACAGTATTCATTACGAAATTATGTACATTCTACACAAATATATCACGCGAGAAAAGTATTTTGTGTGACGTATTTTTTATTAAAATTTGGCTGAATATTACTGTTATATAACTGTACAGTGAAAAGTGAATTTATATGAGAATTAATTAAATTTATCACACCAAGACAAGTTTTCATAGATAGAGAGAGTATTTTAAAAATACCAATTCATAATAATATGTGTAAAATATTGTTTTGAAGAGATTTCATGATTATTTTTTTTATGATGTATTTCGCCATATAAACCTCACCTAATAAAGCTCTATCTTTATTTTTTACAAATATATATTCTATACTGTTTTTAATAAAAAATAACATAAGCCTCGAATTTTACAATTTGAATATGATCTATTGAAACAATTTTCAGAACTTGTCTAAAACAAACATGTGTTCCACTTAGCGTCATTCTGGATCAAATGTGTATGGCAAAATGTATTTACAAATTTTGAATTAACTTTTGACAATAAAACCTCACTAGCCACTGTTATTTGACTTCTAATTTTCCAAATAAAATTTTTGCGAATGCAGATGACACTGAAAGCTTATTTGGGTATGGCAAAAAAAATAATTTATTCGAGAATATCAAGCACTGCTCGAGAATCGAAATTCATAGCGTTTGTAAAATTTACCCTGGCCAAACATTTTTCAAAAATATCGATAAAGCTGTTATTGGGAGACTTTTCTTATTACTCCGTTTATCAAAAATACATAAACAGTCTAAATTAGAAAACATGACTAGTAAAACGTTTAAATAATTACAATAAATTAAAGGTATATATATTTGCCTTTGCCGTTAGTCATTTTGGTTGTGACACTATAATCAATATAATGCAGATTTGCTTAGACCGTGGGCCATGGAATCAAAAGATAACTCAACGCTGCTATTAACGAGATTGTGTAATTTTTATATTCCCGGTATCCGAGAGGTGGATGCGTGCGCTTCCAAGCTGGGAATTACGGATTCGATTCTCCACTTGAAAATGGTCTGAATTTTGTCAAAATAAGTCTCCATTTCCGGAGTGGTCGGATTACACGGCTGAAATTCATTTGTAATTATTGAGTTTATTATTTCTGATGGCCTTATTATCTTTTTGTAATTATGCGATATGGTTTCAGCTTAAATATTAGAACGAAATTATTTCGTTTAAAAATAAATCAATTTCCCACACATAGTCTGTGAATACATTATTTTGCACATAAGCTTTAGAAGCTCTTTTATAGTCTATCCACTTAAACCTTCGCCGTCTGATTGACCCTTAGCTGTCGAACAAGGGTGAACATCACACAAAATTAATCTTAATACTTTGTTAAAACACAATTTTGCGTTCGGATAATACATATTATGATGTGACGTCATGCGAGAATAAATCGCCTTTTAGATGTTTTAAAATGCTAGCACTGGTTTTGACAAATGTAATTGTTTGTATGTGAGTACAAGAAAGAGAATTTTTCTCTATATTCAGTCAAGCAGAAATTTCTTGCCTACTTTGATGATGCTTTATTTCTGCGCCAGTTGTCTTTTTATCTTCCTAAGCGCTCTGGATTCATTCATCTAGTAAACTTTTTGTTAGACCTTAGCTAAACAAAAATGACACATGCTATTTGTAATCACCATATTATGAAATATTTAAAGCTTCTAAATGATTACCTTTATCATATGCAAGATACTTGAATTTAGGAGATAAAAGCGTAAAACATAGTTATTTTTATTCATGTACTGTATATTTTTTTACTATCATAAGTAATGCTAATTGATAAATAAAATTATATTTCGGCACGATGAATGAATAAACATTTATGTATATATAGAGTTTAAGTTATACAATAATATGTATCAGTAATAAAGAATAAAATATTTATAACGAGTGAAATGTATCCATTTCATGGGATATAATTACTGCCTTGCATCACTGTTTCTAGTTTGAATTTGAGTATGTATTTATATTCATTGAAAATTTTGAGAAGCATTTATTTTATGAAATAAACAACTCCAATTCATACAAAAAAAAAAGAAGAAAACTATTTAAATTTTCTGACAGCCTGAAAAAAACCTGATTGTTGCAAGACCTGCCTTAAGGCCGTCAGCGGATAAAAAAGCTTCCTTTCCGTTTTATCTCGCAGATTCTATTTTTCATAAAACATTTTACAGAGCCACTCTATTCTTACGTACACCTATTATGTTTATGTCAGTTTCTTGGTGGCCATTTATCTATCTTTGGAATCTTTATAAATATATGGCCCTATTAGTTAAAATTGTATTCTCGATATTTATATATGTACGTTATACTATACATATATACACATATATTTATACCCCCGTTCATGTGTACTTTTATATTGATTGTAAATTAAATAGATGTTATACTGCACTTTTATTATTATACATAATTGTGCATTCATGAAGCACTACTAGATCTGAT
>JAGVSQ010014005.1:0-10818 GCA_022683975.1 Rhyacophila evoluta
AAGTTCGAAACAAAAAGAGACCCGGGCAACGCCGGGTACTGATCAGCTAGTAGTTGATAAAAGAAGATATTTGAATTCCTAGTGTACTGTTTTCTTTTTTTTTTCGTATCATTAGATTTATTGAAAATCTTTCAACTGTGTAATACGAACCCGCAACTCTCGGCTAATTAAACAGAAATTAAGCAGGTAGATATATTTTTTACAATGTCTGTTCCAAAAGTGGAGCATATGGACCTCCGCAATGTGAAGACACAGCTTGACAGATTTACGGCCGTCAGAAAAAATACCCCAAATGTTTATAATGAGTAGTATAGGAAAATATAATATTATATTATAGATAATAATACCCTCCTAATTATGCATTTACATAGGGACCTTTATTTATTTACTAGTTGTAACCTAACACGGTCATCTGGTACCATAGAAACGTCGCGTATTACAAATCCGTGTTATACGAGGATTGGATACATACCAAATTACGGTGTGTAAATACCCAAGTCAAGATATCCATGATAAATTTAATTGCCTCTTAAAAATCATCTTCTATTGGTGGTACAACATTTTCTCCGGTAATTGTTTGTAATTGTTTTATTTCTTTGACTGTAAATTTAATTGAACAAGACGAATATCATATTTTTGTGATTGCATGGTATAGGAGTGTCTAAATCAGATATATTAATTAGTTTTTTAATTGTTTGTATTATCTAAAAACGTGCTATGCAAGAATATGTCACAATTCATCAACCGTGCAATATCGAAACCGTGTTGTACATATTTGTAACGTGCTATAAGAGGTCGGGGTGTATATACAATTAAAATATGCAGCGTACATATTCGTACGATGTCGTAATTTAAAAACACATATTTACGTGGATCTTACTAAGTTTTAGTCTGACTTTCAAGCTTTATTATTCAATCATGAGTTTTTGGCATGTCATAAATTATCGAAATATTTGTTTTACGAGATACAATGGACAAGAATGTCCGTAATTATTTTTGACAACGATTGGTTGGTATCAGTTAGAGGTCGTAATATGGAACAAGAATATTCAAGACCCTTTCATTTCTTTTATTTTTTATATGTTCCCTTGATTCAAAACATCGTGAAATCAACTCCAGTATTGTTTTCCCCACGATACAAATAAAATAGTGAATATCTTCAGTATTTCTATGGACTTATCATTCCCCTAAAAAGGTAGCCTTCAGGAGTTTGTATTCCTTGGGGTGATACAAGTAGCAAAATAGGATTGAGGGCTGGTTTGGTGTGAACACCCTTTTTCCTTGAATCCCTCTGTTGACAGGGGGAAAACTGCTCACTGTCTGGTTCTAGAATCAGTTGTCGTAAATTGAAGGAATGCCAAAAAACATTTATTTATAAATCTGTCGCCCAAAGCTACAAGTGCCATCAGATACTGTGGACTTTGACTGTTCCCATGAAGTACTCAAAAGTTTTCCTTCTTTTGATATAATACTTTAAAAATAATACAAATTTAACCGTCTCAAGTTCGTTAATATGTATTAATTTATAATATAACAAGACATCTATGATGTATAATGATGAATAAAAATAAACAATCACATAAACTGGACAATCGATATATTTGTCAAAGGCACTTCTAGAAATAGATGACAAACATAAACTCAAATATTTTATGAATACTGTTATCAATTAAAATTTACTTTGTGTAGGTAACATAACAAATAAATCTTGTACATACACCTTGCTTAAAAAATCTCATGCACATTAGGTTAGGTTAGGTTAGGTTAGGTTTTTTAAGATATTTGATTATTTTCTATGTTTTTCACATGACGGATTTTTACGTGATCGTTTTTTTAAATGCAGTCACTTTCCGCAGATTAATCTTCAGAATGATATTGCCCTGATGATAATAACTCCGTCAAAGACTTGCATCTAAGGATTGAATTAAATATTTACCTTTCTTGTATAATATGCAAATGCAAAATATCCCAAGGCCAACCAACAACCACAGAAATCGCTTTATCGTCATCAATGTGAACCATTAAGTATTGCCAACTGTTCAAAATTCAAAATCATCACGACCTCTTGAGTTTGAACGATCACTTTAAAATAAAGACACAAAATAGTTAATAAAAAATGTTGTATAAATTATCCAAATGGTTGGCAGTGGCTGGCTGGCTTGTTAGGTGCAACCGTTGAGTGAATTTCCGTCTTCTTCTTTCGGGCGCTTCGCTGATTTTTGTTTGTTGTGAGGACACTCCTCCAGTTTCTTGCAATGCACGCCAGCATTTACCGCCCCGCTTACCATCTCGACATCAGTGATTTCCAAACTATAATACATTTAACTCTAGGACTACATTCAAGGTATTACCCTAATTCCCAGTCAAATTTCGTATTTTAGTTAAAAATCAAAATGTACCACCTTATTAACATCACGTAACATGATACTTATAAAATAGGAATTACATTATTTTTTGTTTATGCCAATCAGATGTACTAGACAGATGATATAGTGCTACAACTAATTATGAACGATAGTACTGTACATATGCCAAAAATATATTTATCAAATTCAAAACTATTTCGAACTTATATAAATTTATTTTTACACACGACCCGGGCTTTGTCTTTGAAGATTAAGTATAATTTTTAAAATTTATGATCCTTTTCTAACATACACTAAAAGAGCTAAACAATAATAAATCGTTGATCGTAATATCAGCGAGAAATGCTAATAACGATAATTTTGCGTCTCTGCGTTTGGTTGTTTTTAATACTAGGCACAAAGAATTAAAATAAATGTTTTTTTACCAAAAAATAGTTCTACGGGATCAATTGTTCGCTAACATTGATAATGTGTGGCGTAGCTACTGAAGGGTAGTTGAAGCGGACTGCTCCAGGCACATTAGTCAAAGGGGCCGCAAGTAAAGTCAGTGCGAAGGACAAAAAACCACAAATTTTAGGTGACGCAATGTTTTTACTTACTCCATAGCGCTTAATTTTTAGCTACGCCACTGTTGATTATATATAAGATCTCATCGTTATGTTTTTTTATAATAGAGTGTTGTAAGAAGTATGAAATTTCGAGTCATGAATAACGAACGTATGGGAAACTAAAGTTTAAGTACTTTTAAAGGTTTAAGTTAATCAAGAGTCAATATCCTGATAATGACTTTAACCATTATTAGTGCAAATACTTGTTGTATGTATAATACTATATTTTTTGACCGGGCCTATTTGTTGTCTGCCATGCCTGAGTGAATGGATTGAAGATTGTTAATTCAAAGTTCATAAATAAATAATAAAAAAACGGACATTTCATTCATTTCTATTTAAGCAACCAGCCTTCTAGTAAAATAATCCGTTTAAAAATGATACTTCATTTGTAATATTACTTGTTAAAATATTTCTCCCCGATATCCGAGAGGTTAGCGTGTGTAATTCGCATCCGGGGAATACAGGCTCGATTCGCATACATGCTGGATTTTTTAAACTCCAAAAATGCAGGACTATCCAATTCTCGTGAAAAATAATCTGTCAATACAAATCTTCACACTGCAGCGATCAATATACTCCAATTACGGAGCGAAAATGGTAAAAAAGTATCGAATTTTGACAGCAGTGTAAATAACCATGATGTTTATCTCGATCCTGTTTAGACAAAAGGCATTAACAGTCAGTTTTTTGAAAAGTGCTTTTATTTCTTGGATCACAATGTACACAACTAAATACACGTTTTGTTTAAAAATAATCAAACCACCTATACTGAATTAATACCGAATTTTACTTTTAGATTTTGATAAAAGATGGATCTAGCATTTTTTTCAGGGAAAAGGAATCAAACCTTATTCACAGCATTATTGTGCAATGTCTTTTACCTAAGCAAGTAAGATATAATATCACATACTCCAATTTACTATTTAATTCGATTGTATTTATTTTAGATATGTATGTGATTACAGTATAGCATACTAGATGGTCCACGTAAAGATAAAATTACAGTAGCTATTTGAATAAAACGACGCAGTTCAGGTGGGCGCGTCCACTAGGCGGGGCATCGCCGCCTTGGCCCCGCCCATTACGTATTTATTACAGCGAGTTATTTATGTTTCATATCAATAAACTCACTTCGCGAGACTTACGTTAATCACCTTCTTACAAATAAGTAGGTATATAGCATTGTATAAGTACGAGTCTTTTATAATTGAATAAATATAACCGGAATAGTGTATGGCTAGAGTTATACAGTGGCGTTCCGTGGAAGTAGACAGATGTGCACCGACAATACGCAAAATAGTCAAAATAATACGATTATTTGTATAATTAAATTAAAAAAATGAGCATCTACCAATCCTATATATCGTCGTATTACTGACAAAAGTCGTTGAAGTAAAAAAGTGAGTTTTGAAATAGTCGAGTTTTAATATTTAAGTCTTTCTGTTAAATACATTTTACGACAAATTCTTAAGGTAAAATGTATTATTTGATAGAAATTGTCGTAAAATGTATTTAACAGAGAGACTAAAACATTAAAACTCGACTATTGCAAAACTCACTTTTTTACTTTAACGTCTTTTGCCAGTAATACGACGATATGGTATATGGTAAATTTTATTACCAAACAACAATCAATTGTAAAGTTTCGCCTGCGGTGCTAACTATTTTCATCGTTGACTGTATACATACTTGTCTTTATTTCTGCCATCTTGCATTATATGATGGTCATGATGTGTACACTGTGGTGTAACTAACGTGCACGATTTGTGTACAATAATATATTTTCTATTGTAGAATTATATTCAGTTGTCGAGATCAACATTGAAGTATTTAGATAAATAATTTCGTGGGATGATTGTGATGGTTCCAATCTCAATTTACTTTTGGTGTAGCACAATTTCAAAATAAAAAAGATATTATTTCAGAAAAATATAGGATGCAATTTGTTTTTGCATAATGACGACTCCTACTCACAGTGCAGCACTGACCATATTCTTAACATACAGCAAAATCTGCGTCAAGCCTTACACAATAGTCCAAATAAAATTAAGTGAAAATGTACCAAGTTGAATTTATAAATATGTTTGTTGTAAAACTCTCTAATAAATTTGGAGTGAACTGTATTGTTCAAATATCAGTGCACTAGAACCAATATACCGAAACTCGATATCACGGACTTATAACGGACAGACAGAAAGATGGTTGGAAGAAATTATTGTTTGATGGACAAAACACTTACATAGATTTTGAAGGATTAGAAATTCCTGGTGTCTGTAGAACAATCCAGAATTAGTAGCCGAAGAAGATGTTTTACAGTGGTTAGAAGTAGACCATGACTGAAAAAAAAGTAAATGAAGGAAGGAAGGTATTAGAAAATTGTATATGATAATATTTTCGTAATTTTTGATAGTTGATTATAAAAGAAGAGCATATTTCGAAAACACAAACAAAACTTGATTTTTTCTTCAATCTAATAATAATAATAATGAATTCCATTAATATGTTTTAAATAACGGACATTCGGCTTTAAATGACACTGTATGTATGTATGATATTGTATTTTCCAAAAGTGTATCGTTATACTATCACATTACGTAAAAAGTCAATATTATAAATTTGTATTCGTCACAGATGTGATGTTTATTTTCTTAGTAAAAACAACCTGGAAAACTGTTTTATAATGAACTTTCGGCTTTGACGGATACTTCTATACTCGTTGGTCTTGAGGTTATATTGTAATTAATAATATAAGACACTCCTAACGTATAAATTAAATAAATTTCAAAGTAATAGGCGTTAGTGTGGGTCGGTGTCACAATCAAAAAATAATTCTCAATTATTATGCGCACGTTAAAAGGTTGGCCTATCCCATCTGTCATGTTTGTTTGAACAGAAGTAAAAACAAGCCCGACTCATATTTCATTTGATTTTATTTATATGTGCCGGAGACTTGAATGTATAATATTAGATTTGGGTCGGAGCTTAGATCCATGGCGCCAGAGGTTATAGATTATTGTAAATCAGGTATCGTGTTAGATTGGTAAAAACTTAGATATTTTTAATTACCATACCTTCATGATTCGAGTAATGATAATGGTCTAGGCCGTGTCGTGCTATGAAGCAGAGACATGGCTGCATCAGGCGGCATTGTGCGGCATTTTTACGTGCGACAAATTTATTTATTTTATACTTGTTCTAACATTACAAATTATAAGTTTAATACATTGACAACACGATATACATATGTTTATAACAAAAATATTAAAATATAAAAAAGAATTAAAATATATATATAGAGAAGGAAGAAGTGAGTGTCTACCAAGAAAGTTAGACAAACCCTTTTCTAATAATGTATATAATAGTATCCATCTAAACTCACCTTATATAGGTGGAAGATATCAATATCCGAGGCGATCTCGTTGAACATCACCAATGCTCTCATTGGCATGACTACTGGCAGGATATTCCTACATTTAGGAATGAAAAGCAGTTGATGTTCTCGATTTCTTAGGTAGTTATTAAGGACGTACAGACCAATATTAGCTAGAGCAGCGGAGTTATCAGTTAGACCATGCTTAAGTCGAAAAAATGCGTCACCAAATACATATTCTTCCTCGGTTTTAAGCTACAATAAGAAAGCGTGCCCAAAATGAAAGCAGCTAGATAAAGCCAAGGATATTATTCATACACCCGCAGGTACAGAAGTCTCAGAAATTTCCTCTGAACCCTCTCCACCATGAGGTCGTATTTCAACTGAACTACAAATGCACGAATAATGTTAATGGCGCAAATGTTATCGTGCGGCGGCTAAAGTTTGAAAAGACACGATAGCAGGGCCGTAGCGTGCTATGAAGCAAAGACACAGTTGCATCGGGCGGCATCATGTGAGCGGCGGCAAAATAAGCGAAATCAATAAAAATCTTCTAAAAGCTGAAAAAATATCTTAGGAGGCGAGATATTTTTGAATGATCTAGCTGCGAGACGGCTGCTACACGGCCCTGATAAAAGTTAAGTTTTTTATTAGTAGGACGAAGACTATGACATTTAGTTCCATTTTAAATCAAGGTTGTATATATTACACCGTCTATTATATTTAAGATGTTACGACATTTATTAAACAAATAAATTAATTACTAAGCACAGCAAGTATAAGTGAATCATGAAAAAGTATGCAGACAATAATAATATGTATAATATCGATTATCTACCAGATAGCGTAGTTGGCGGCGTGCGCGAATAGCAATCAGGGGAATGCGGGTACGATTCCCCACCTGTTGGATTTTAAAATCTAAAATTGCAAGACAATCCATTGGATTGGATTGGAGCATTGGTCTGACAAACAATTCTCGTGAAAAAATAATCTGTCTTAGACTTCTTCACATATATACTCCACTTTCGGAGTGGATATCTTCACACTCTGTAGATCTATATGCTCCACTTTGGGAGCGAACGCGGTATAAAAAAATCGATAGTAGAGAGAAAAAACGATGTAATCCACACATAACAAATTTAACAGGAAGCATAAAAAAGTATATTTATTGATATTGCGCCAAAGTCAAAATATTTAATAGACGCTATTGTAACCATTTCTATATAGTTATGTATATCATTTTAAGACATCGATTGTTAATCTATAAACCAGCCAACTCCATTTGTATGAAATGTTCAGGAGGAATAAAAAACTTTGGTGAATTTGTATGTTACTACTTGAAGTTGGCTAGCGCGTGCCGCTTATTTTACGGATTACATTTTGTTGTGAATTTTGTGCGTTTCATGTGCGATAAAAAACTAAAATATAATGATATCAGAATCGGTTTATTTTTCATAGGTGGAGTTAGCTGGTCTGCAGATAACGCCATCGATATACTGAATATATGTATTAGAAATGATAAATTCTTTGTGGTTGTTTGTTTATTTATTGATATTGTCAGGCTTAAACGGTTTTTATTGATTTATCGCTCACGGCGCCGGACAAAACTAAACTGTCGACTAATTAAAAAATATTTTATTGAATGACCTAAAAACCAGGGGTGGACAGACAGTTAAAATATCAACGTGCACCAAATTAGAATGATAATTAATCACACTGAAATATCAATGTTGAAATAAGTTACGATCTAATTTTGAAGTTCTTTTAAATATTAATGAATTGTTGATTTAGAATTTTTTTATCAAACACGTTTATACGGCGATGATCACTGTAACGAGTAAAAGCTTCAAATATATAACTTATATTATATTCACGGCTAGTCTCCATTTTGTCGACCTAGTCAGCCTTCACGACTTAGTTTCTACTACCCATAATAATTTTCTATCTATTTAAAAAAATATATATGAAATTATTCGTCGTCGCCTTTCTTTTTCCGCCATTATTTTTGAATTTCTTCTTCCATATCCGCGCCCTAGTGAGCATATAGATACCACGTGCCCCCTCCAAGAATCCCTGTCGTCCGCCAGTATTCTTGCTTCCTCCCAAGTTATACCTGCGTCCCGTAACTCCGCCGAATATATTCTATAGAAATATAGATAGTATTTAGCGGCTTTCCGGGACTTCGACAACCGGTCGGCTTAAAGAATAGGCAAGTCAGGTTCAGACTCTCTTGGGGCTACCGCAATATGTAGCCAAGTCAGGTCCAGCGTCGCAGCTTCACATTGTCAGTGATAAGTGGCTGCATGGTTCGTTCTCTTATCTTCTCGTTCTGAACGAAGTCATACCACCGTATCCTCAGAATCCGCCTCAGGCACCTTTTCTCAAAGCTTAGAATACGGGTTTTTTGGACCTTTAAGCAATTGAAGTAATATGTAAGCAAACTATTTTAGGTAATTGTCGAAATGTACATAAATCAAGATTTGATTCTATTACCCCCAGAATTCGATGCAGCCATTTTTTTCAAAGCTTAGAATAGGGTTATTTTGGGCCATTGTTGGGTGACAGAAAGGCATGTATTGAACCGGCGGCATTTGTTTCTTACCTTGTATGACTTGGAGTCCTAAACATTTCGCATTTCTTGCTCTTAATTTATATTATATTCCACCGATAGAGTAAAGCAAGTATTAAGGTGATATTCACCTGACTTTGCAAAGCTGACCGACTGTCTGTTTTAAAAATAATTTATTGCTTCTTCATTTTGAGCTCGTTGATTTTGGGATAGTAATAAAAAGCGTTACCACAATCCTATTTTAAGTGAGTGTTGGAATAAAATTATTATTATTGATATGTGGGCAGAAACTTTATAGTCGATTATTCGGTAGGAGATCGTAAATTAAAACAAATATTAATTAATATTTTTGTAATAAAGTTGTCTTCATAAATCATACGGCATGATTTTTATGTAAGTGGGCACAGTCCACACGATATTAAAATATACATTTACTATAATAAGTAATCAATAACTTGACTATCGAATATTACAGGAACTCTTTTATTTATATATATATCGATTATATAAAGGAAAACAGACGTAACCCACACGGAAAAAATCTTATAGGAAGACAAATAAACGGTATATTTAATTGCTTTACTCCAAAGTCAAAATTTTAAATAGAATCTACCTTGAAGTGCACGGAGACTAAAACTAGTATAAAACAAAAAAGTCTTCTTTCCTGCGAGAAAATTCGGCAGATAATTCTTTTTTAAACTAATTCTAAACTACTTCATCATCTGTGGCTTACTTTCCTTTGATACACCATGTGTTAATTTGTATTCATTGTGTATATAGAAAAAATCTATTTTGAAAATACTGTTACGTCCTTTTCCCGTCTACAGTTGATGTATACACTAACTGTATTTTACCTAACGTTGCCCAGGATATATTCAAAATCATTCTTTATTTATTATAATTAATTTTGTTCATCTAGTTATTACAGTTTTATTTCAGCACTTGGATTTATAGAATTATTATTTATACTCCTACCGAGTATAAATAATAAATATAAATAATAAATGATGAACAATGTTGATGGATTCTTCGTCCTTGTTGGAAATTGGGAAATTTAATGAAAATATTACTGTGTACATTATGTAACTCCAATGAAATGTGGGGCATAAATTAATAATACAGCTAAAAGTTTAATTCTGTCCATTTTAAATAAGTGTAAAAATTTAAAAATAATGGCTGACAGAAATAAGACGACACTTCCGGCCAAATATCATTTGCTAACTGATAACTTATCTAGTCGCCCACAATACTCCCTCTCTTCCCATCTGAGATGTAATGAAATCACTCAAATGAGTAATCGACGCTACCCAATACCTATATACTAACGCAATCCAATACACTATTACACACACGTATATGACGGTCATAGATTTATTAAAACTTAAGATTTTGATAAGTGAGTTAATTTTGTATGCACACACGTTTTAAGCACTAAATCTTTCACTGCTATAAATTCAACTAATATCATGAAATCAATCAAATTGAGTATGGCGATTTTTCAAAAATACCCTTCTATTTGCAAATAACGAAAAAAATAAACTGAAATTATTTTAGAAAATTAGTTATAATGTGTATAAAATTACCACATGTGGCTACTGTCATTTCAGAATCAAATGAGCACTTTTCTATCAAATTATATATAATGTTTTTCTATGAACGGCAGAGAATATAAATAATCTTTCGTTTCTTTACAAAACATCATAATTATAGAAAGAGCATAAGAGGATTGAGCAATGCTGAAGTCAAGTTTTCGTAAAGAATATGATATAATTGCAATGACTTCCACATAACGTCGATAGATCTATAAAAAGCATTTTATTAACACATGGCTTACGGGGCGCACAATATTGTGCGTTTCAGAAACCGTATGTTGCGGCGGTGTGCACATTTTTGTGCTCATCG
>JAGVSQ010014006.1:0-10818 GCA_022683975.1 Rhyacophila evoluta
TAAATTTTTATTTCACGATATATATAAATATGTATTATATGTTATTTGAATTATATGTATACAAGACTTTATTGGTACTGAAAAATATTTCGATATTCTTTACAGTCGACACTTATTCTCAGATCGACATCATAAAACTTTATATCTGCATATTCTTTGCAAAAGCATTGTTTGTCTCGGAGTAAGTTGGTGCTCGGACGATCATGGCGGGCATTAAGATGTCCAGTTCCCCGAGGGATCGAGCGGATATCTCATATCTTCGCGGTTAACTGCCGATAGATCATAGTGGAACACGACCCGGAGCGGCCAACCTGTCGGTAGCGACGTTTGCCACTTTACCATTCACCGTGAGAACGTTCAACCGTCAACTTTTGCGCGCAGAAATATTGTATGTTTGCAATTTGACAGTATGATCAAAAAATTACTAAATTATGATAAAAATAGCATAAATTAAATGTTTGTATCACATACGTTTTATAAAAAATAAATTACGTTCTTATCATAACATTGTTTTGATAATTCATGTTCTATTCAATTTTTATTATAGACCAAATTGAAAAGCTTGGATAATAGAACAAATTAAATTCGTATGTTATAATGATGTTTTAACATATTTTTTTCATTTTCTTAAATAAAATTTGTTACTAGAATCGATTTATGTCAACGAAAATATTAAGTATAAAATAGAGCATTTTTTAAACATTATGGAATTTTCTTTTATGTCGTTAGAAAAAACTCATTATGACACTTATAGGTTATTATTGTTGACGATTCGATAATTAAAATGTAATATAATACTTAAATCAAAATTGATGATTTTCTATATATATATATATAATATAATCCTTGTGAAATGTGGTGAAAAAATTGTAAATAATATATTTTGTTTATGATTCTTGACTCATTTCGTGGCCTATAGATTAGTGTATGATATCCGTAAAAAATCTGTTTTTTCTATAGCTTAAATATGTCGACTAAAAAAAGTTTTATTTTATATTTATATCGCATATGGTATAACAAATATTATAATAATTAAAAGAAATTAATAACATTCTTAGTTGCATTCCGTAGACAATTGCATAATTTTTATACTGCCTTTTCATTTAGTTACCATAGCAATTAATTAACGACATAATACATTTTTTAAACATTACATCAGCGTCATTGGTGTATAAATATCTATTTGACATACCGTATGTTCTGAAATAGACATTTTCAATTCGAAAACTACGGAAGCCATTACACGTTTACTGACACCCTGTCCAATAAGTGGTAATGATAATTTGCCTCTCATATGAAGAGAGAAATTAGTCGATGTCGTATACGGGTATTTAATAAATTGGCTTTATTTATAATTGAGCCCAAGGCATTGATATTGGGGTCGAACGAATCAATCAGACGCCTTGTTCTTTGATTTTAATTAAACATTCAGAAAATTCAATTTATTTAATTCGAAGCAAATTACTTAAACAGTTCGTTCACTGCGTATTTGCTTTGTTTAAAAAGTTATGCGATCATTCAGTAGTGTGTAATTGTTTTTTTATCGTTTCACAATCAAATTTTAACTTCTTTACCAATAATATATTTTTATACGCCAACATTTCTATTAGTTTGCCTATATTGCCAAATTTCAACGGTAAAACGTAAGCCAAATAAATAAATTCATACGTAGAAATATCTCAACTTTATGGTATATAACAAACACACCTTTTTAATAGATTAAAAATATATCGTCGTATTACTGGTAAAAGACGTCAAAGAAAAAAGAGAGTTTTAAAATAATCGAGTTTTAATGTGTGAGTCTCTTTGTTAAATACATTTTACGACAGTTTCTTAGAGTATAATGATTATAATTGATAGAAATTGTCGTAAAATGTATTCAACAGAGAGACTCAACCATTATAACTTGATTATTTCAAAACTCACTTTTTTACTTTAACGTTTTTACCAGTAATACGACGATATGTATCTACCCATTTTTGATGTTATTACTTACAAATTAAATAGAATTTATTAAAAAATATATATTTTACTTAATTAATTGAACTCCCAAGTGGTAATACTGATTTACACATAAAAGTAAAAAAAGTATGAAATAAGCGTTTTGAATTATGATATAAAATATCTTATTATATTACATACGACGAATGTTTGATTTTTATTTAGCCTATTTAACAGTTTTTACTTTCGTCGGCAGAGAATTACAATCATAGTTACTTTAAAAAATATTGATGCTTTATTTAGACATATATTTTTGATAGCTCAAAAGTTTATTTAGTCACTTGTCATGTATTAAAAAAAGTTATATTTTGATATTATCAATTGGTAGTATAGAAAAGATTTCAAAATGAGCTTAAACTTGCACATGTTATTTTTTATTACATGATTATTTTAAGTCAGACTTTTAATAGAGTTGGAAATTTATTGTTTTTTATGTAAGCAGTTGTAAGACATTATATTATTTTTGTGAGGTTATATAAAATTTGGATTTTATCTCTCACTTCTTGTCAACCCGACGACAGGTAAAGATAGGTATGCACAATGTATGCGGTCAATTACGAAAGTTGTATCGCCGATAGGACTTGGCATAGTTAATATGTTGTTCAAAATGATATGTTGCTCTCTGATATCAAACGCTCGACTAAATCACTGTTCTTGTTACAGAAAGGACATATCCGAACGGTTTGATATGTGATATTGCTAATAAGTCATCCGCCAGTGGAAGGTTAAATTTAACTCATAACTCATACTGCGCATAAGTCAAATATAAAAAGAGTACAATTTTAATCACACTTTTTAGATTATTTTTTTTGGTTCTCTGAATATTAATAGTAACAGAATTACCATATACGTATTCTTTTTGGTTTCAACGTTAATTTTTTAAAAATATAAATTAAAAAAAAACTCGAATAATTGACTTTTTAAGTTCATTTATATAGTAAATTTTATGTGTACTATCCAGAATACTTGTTCATTTTGAGATATAAACAAATATTATTTTTCCAGCAAATAAGTACATATATCTATCACTTTTTTGATTCATCAAGTAAATATTCATAAAAAAACATGACATCAATCAAAAAAAAATCTTTGCATATTAGTATCACAATTATACTAATTTGGCAGATAAAAAATACATTTTAAAAGCTATTGTAGTGTACTCAAAAAGAACACATTAAAAATAGGCTAAATGTCATTTGTTACGTAAATATATAGATTGTTCAATTGATTTTTTTTGCCACATAAATAATAGTCTATGGTCATACTTAAGAGAATTATTATTTTATATTCTATTATATCTAATCAAACATCATCTGCGTGTATGTTTGTACATATGTGTATTAGTATAATCTATATTTATTTAATATATCTACAAAAAAATCAACTTAGTAACTTAATGATTTATCAATTTGCACGGTGATTGGTCAAGGCAATCTCAACAGGATGAACGTTTAAGTAGGTGTCAGATAAAAATTATATAAACAGATAGTAAAATAAATAGACGAGATATGAACATACCTATACGAATAGGTTATAATAAATTGTCTGGTAATAATACTTGCACAGTGGTTGCTGCTATTTGGCGGATTCGCGGGTTATGCCGCCGGCTGATATCAGATTTAAGCAGTGATATTGCTTTATAACTGCCGTAAAGCTGCTTTTACAATCCATTGTTTCGTTCTCTTCGGCGGACACATGTAGCTGTAGATATTGGCTTTTAACGCAGTGGCGTATTTAAAAAAATATATGACTGATTAAATTAATTGTGTAATTAAATATTATCATATGAATGATTAAATTAGATAGGGTTTTTTGCGTATCTTGTGAAGAAGTTATTGGGTTAGTCCCGTCACAAATTAAAATGATGTTGCAAGAAGTAAATATTGCTTAGAAATTGTATATTTTTAATTAAAAAAGCGTGTTTTATTAGCTTGAACACGTTGTATTGTATCGGGAAATTTATATAATACGTATTTGGTATTAGGTCTCTATCCTGCCCGTGCATCGACTTCTTTTTCCAAAAAAATCGATGTATCAAAGGTGTCAATAAATTAATATTATGATTTTATTGAGGAACCTCAACTTGGGATTCGTTTTATCTCATTTCATTTTGGTATATCCCAGTACAGCAAGATTATAACTATACATCATGTTATAGACTAGACCCCTCGTATCAAATATTTGCCTGAATTAACCCATAACACGTACTAACAAATTGAGTAAAAGTTAGTTGATCAGAATACTGTAATACAACCATAGAATTTCAATTATGAATTATGTTATTTAAATCACATATACATATATTCTGCCAGTTTTGTTTGGTATCAGTTCTGAATGAAATAACTAGAGACATTCAAGGCCGCAAGATATAACTTGAAAGAAAACTTTATGATTATATTATGGCATAAATTATAGTAAAAATTGACTATACAAGTTTTTATATTTATAATATATAATTTATAAAAATATTTTTTTCACCATACATAATTTATGGTTTTTTTGTTGTTTAAAATACTTGATAACGTAATGGACGTCTATAGATGATCAACGCATCGTACACTCGATGCATTTAGATGTCATCTCATTGCCAGCCGCGGTGAAAGGGTTGAGACAACATGTATTTACTATATATACAATGTTATGTGTAATAATAAGTATCCTCTTTTTATACCGTTAACGCCACTGTAATCACTATAATAAAAGATAGTTTTGCGTCTGTTAAATAGCAATGAGTTATGCAGTCGAATTAACTGATGCGGTTAAAGTAATCGTTAATGTAAGATTAGTTCTGATTTAATTCACTGGTCGTTACATTTTCATGCATTTTGTATGTATATCGCCTCCATTAAGGGGGCAATAAAAAATATTTCCGTGTCGAGTGAGAAAAATGCTCAACACTAAAAGTTTTAATATTTTTTTGCGGTTTCAGTCTGTTTGTTTTATTGGTTTCTTTTTTCTTCCTTAATAGTTTTTGTGCGACGTTAAATGTGTATTTTATATGGAACTGTTTGCGTAGTTATTTCAATTTGTTTTATTATGTTAATCTCAATCATATCATATAATTAATTAAATAATACACAAACTTCACAATTTATATTTTTAACTTAAATAAAATGAAGAAAATTAAATTAAAATGACACCTTATTACTGTTTTAATACATTCAAGAAATAAACGAAAAATTGTTTCTTTGTACCATATCCGCTTCAAATTTGTAAGACATGTATCACAACGTGAAAGCTCATTATGAAAAATTGTTTTTCTTAAGAATCAGTTACTAGCCAATCGCAAAATCCACTGAAAATCCAATTTTGTTCCTATCATTTCTTTAACCATAACGCGGCTACGAGATTCACATCCTCAAAAACTACTGAAGGACACATTTAATCACACTTTTGATTGTCTAGTAAGCATTATTTTAACATATTGACGAAATTCGTTATTCCAATAAGTGATATTTTCTTTAGATACTTGTACATATTATTAATTTATCGAGTAATATAAAACATCTAAATTATATCGATAAAATATACAACATAATCGTTTGGAGAAAACTGCTCTCATCACATATCTTCAATCAAAAAAACTCTTTAACTAGAAAATTATTTTAAATCTATATGCTTCAAATAACTTCAAGTTCAAATAACTATACGTTTAGCCATAATTTAATTCATTTATTTGTTAATGGCTTTGGTTTTAATTCTTTAAGGGTATAAAATCAAATGCATCCTAATAAGGTGTCTTTATAAATGTCAATTTATTTACCTGTTCAAGTATTTCCCACGCGACTTTGACATTGGGTGACAACAAAACGCAATAAGACAATATTCAAAAGGAGGCAAGTTGCTTGAGCTATCAATATCACAGGTATAACGAAACGATAGATGCGTCGTTGTGAGAAGAAACACAAATATTATATCTTACAAATGTTTCGAAATATTCAAATTCTGCAAGAAGCTATACTAAAATATGAGGGAACTTTTTGATTATGTTTTTTTCCGATTGTGGTGCATTTTAATCTCCACAGCCTGAAGACTTATTTTGACAGATTTTTTGGGATGAGAACAGTTAACGGCTCATTTATTTGGGCGTTTGGTTCTGTAATATTTTTGTAATGCAAAAAATCCACACAATGCAGCACTAAAATGCAGGTTTGCCAATTCACCTACCAAGGCAGTAAATATCCACATTTTATTTTTATATTTAACCATACAAATATCGTAACTCTCTCAAATATTATATTGTGACCAAGCATCAATTGCGTAACTTATAAAATCAGCTGAAAGATTTTATAAAAAATCTATTCGATTAGTTGACTACGAATGTTTTTAGATAGAATTTTCTAAATATTACACCAATACAGAAGATAAGCCATAAAAAACTGCCAAGTTGATTTAGATAAAGTAACATATTTACAGTGAATAAATCATTGAAATAAACGTTAATTGTATTGATAAAGTTTGCCAAAAATATGCAATAGTTGCAGAGCTTTATTTGACACGTTTTAAGCTTTTTAGTCAGTGTATGAAGGCCAATCTATGGCAGGTAACATATCAATGGCTATCAATCACCCCGTGTGATGGTGACCAATAGCCACGGGTGGCAACAAAAGCCTTTATTTATTTCTACTTTTTATCAAGCTTATTTATTACCGACAGCGCCTTGCTATTCGCACTTTTCCCGATTTCGTTATTATTATTATATTTATTTATTTTTATTTTCGTTTCACTGTCCCGGACGATTTATTTAATGGGTGGTTATTGTCAGTGTCGAATTATTGAAAAGAATAATAGGTCAAAGGAGGCATTTGTTCAATGTGCAAAATTTATTTGTTTGTATAACTTTGTCATTTTTATCTCAATCGTCAAAAAGTATTTAAAACCCCATTCTATATTATCATACCATCCATATTTAATAACTTCTTTTTATATTATTTCGAAACATCAAATTCATTTTTAATGATACATTGATAAATATATCAATAGTTATGTCATATGAATACATTTTTTAGCGCGTTTATATATCTGTTAATTTTTTTAACTGATGGTAAACTGACATGAAATCCTTGTACAATTTTAGTAATCACTACAACTTTCAGTGCATTCTTCATCTTCAAGTTCATCATGTTGTTAGATATCTTTGATATTTATAGTCGACATCAATAATGCTGCTATTTTAAAAAATATTTTATTTTGACTAAAACATACCATTTGATCGTTGGTGAATTTACGCAATTCAAAATAAAATAAAGCATACATTTAAAAACGACCATTTTCGATTTTTAATTGAAAAACAGTAAAATTTTGTTTTCTAAATATTAAGTAAACATTTAATTAAATACAAACGTGTACTGCCAGCTTAATGTGTGCGTTGGTTATTTTGATAACTCTTTCGAGTGTACTGTTCTTTATTTTAATAAAACTAGTAAAATTGTAGAAATTTTATTTAATAGAGGCAGCGCAATTAAATATATTTCTATTGTTTTGTAAATAGCCTTACTTAACACTTTAACATTTGCACGTGCCAATGATTGAGAACGCCCAGATACACGATGAATTACTCAGAGTCACTGAAGACAATGTCACTTTAAATAAAGTTAAGTTATAAAAAACCTGAAATACTGGATATATTTAACATATTTATGAAACAGAATTTATAGGAATATATAAAAAGATTTTTGTTTGTTTTTAGTGCGATCCGTCGGAAAGCATTTTATTTATTGAATACACTTACTACACAGAAAAAATCATGAGTCAGTGAGACCTGCAGTGTAATATGCATATATTATATATCCAAGTTATTTAAATTTACCGAAAACATATTCACGTTTTATTATTCATTAGTTGGGCTCTTGATAAAAAAGTTGCATAACGTAGTATAATAGGATAGTTTTAGCTTCTCTATAATTTTAAGTATGTGTACGTTGCTAAAACGTGCATTGTACAATTAGTATGTAAATATAACTACTTAGTGGATAATAACTTATACATCCGCTCATTAGATGTTGAAAATATTCTCTCGTTGCATCAACGTTATAAGTATATTATGCATTGTAAATCACGCATAGACAAATAATCCTTATCTTGTCGTTCCTTTTGAATTATTTTATCAAAAACAAATACTAATTATTTAATTATGTTATAAATTATTTGACAGTATCGAGGATTTGTTTTCTGATTTTTAATGGCACTAAATTAATAATAATACGATAAATACGCAAAATACTAATCGAAAAAATTATGATTATTTCTGCAGGTGCCACCAAATTTTTCTTATGTATGAATAAAAGTGCAGCCATACATTTTTATTGCTGTAGTTTTGTGCGGAAAACTCAATTTTCTGTTGATGGAATTATCACGTCAACTGTAACTGACGAATTTATGGCATGTAAATTTACCATAGATAAGAAGATTGCATATTCATACTCTATTGCCGCAAATTTATTGTGCCGAATAAAAATGTCAGCCGCAGCAAGTGATAATAACTTTCTCTTGAAGTATCTTGTTATAAAAGTAACAAAACACTAATTAAAAGCCTATTTTACCTGAAGTAATAACCAGTTTGGTTCTATGTGGGTCATTGTGAGGCTGTAGTGTTTATCTATATCGAAAAAGTCGTAAATAATGTTTTGTTAACATTTTAGTAGTGAAAAATTAATTGTTTATAATTAAATATATTTCTCAGTAAAAAATAAAAATTATTTTGTCACTTACTGTATTAAATGATAAGAACTAAACGGTTAAAAAATATCCATATTAAATTAACGCACAGGTTGCTTGTATGACGCAGTTTTTTGATAATACATACTATCTTTTACACTCTGTAAAGGATGTAAGACGCAATTGAATTTTGTCGAACTGTGGTTTCCATACAATTGTCAAGTTAGATCGCGAAGTAAACTTCTTACAGCGGCCAAAGTACTTACATCACTACAAACCTTGGTGAGTGTGTTTGTAATGGTTGATTTTAAATATCACTCAACTCTACGTTTATATTGAAAAGGGATTAGGAAAAAATCATTTATATCCGTTATGCTGAATCTAAAGTCGACACAAGTTTAATTTAGTTCGCTCAATACACTGGCCATAAATTGCCAAATAATTATTCACACATTTTGTTTATAATTTGTTATATCTAGCAGTCCAAATATAATGATTTATGTCATAGGTATCACTAGTTTGGTTTTTTATGGTCTATCTCTAAATGGAGGACGTAAATATTTTCAAAAAATGCATGTTATAATTACACACCATTTGAATAAATTTAAATCTACAATGTATGTGAAAGCATGCAGCTGACGGTAGGTATCCAAATGTATTAGTGTTTTCGTATGTTGCTTTATTTACATTCAATGTCTCGAGGCAATCAAATAAAATAAAACCCGAAATATTAAAAACACCATTGTCCTATTCTTGAAAAGACAAGGCATCTCTTTGTATTAATACTAAACGCCTTTAAGGTGATTGCTACCTGTGTGATTATTCCGTGAGTTCTTTTTATGTTTTCGATAATTTTCATTGTCGGGTCGAATTTACTGCCGTATTCGAACCCGGGAGCGTTCGCCTCTCAAATAAATCACCTCGCTGGCTAGGCCACTGCACGGATTTGAATCTTCAATCGTAACACATTCGCTTCCTGCTAGAAACAAATATTTATATTCAAAGCGTTCAAGGCCCTTGTTTAAGTATTATAGTTTTGAATTAAGTTAATACTCATATCTTATGTATTTAAAAAATATATTGCAAAACAATTATTACCTTAATGTTTACGCCCTACAACATCATTTAAAAAATATATGAAGGAAGTTTAAATCTATTAGGTAATAACACGGTGTCAATAAATATTTTTAAGCACTCCGGGGAACGTGGGTTCGGTTCCCACATTTGTCAGATTTTCATAATCCAACAATGCAGAACTAGATGCTTATTGGTTTGAGAAATTATCTGACAAATATATATTATAAAAAAAAATAATCTGTCAAGACGTCTTCATTTGCCACAAAGACATTGCGAAAATCAATATACTCCACGTTCGGAGTGGATATCTTCACACTATGTAGATCCAGCGAAAGCGAAACACATGCCATTGCGTTGTCAAAATCAATTATATTATAATATACCTATTAAATTTTTGATGGAACCGTACATAATATACGATCACTTCGTAAAAACATTATTGTATTCTCAAATTTTATGTTGTAAAAACGTTTTTTGTTCATTGTAATCCCACACAAAAATGAAACTGCAAAGCTAAACAGAATTGTTTATTTTAATTAAATTGAAGTTGAAATGAAATTTCTTTAAACGTGACCTTTGTGATACGTATCAAGTGTGTATAAATAAAAAAATAATTAAAATTGTAACTTTTAATTGAGTAAGTAAAATTTCTTACATATTAAATAAAAACGATTTTATTTTAGTTTGTGAAAAATCGTACGTCATTCTTTGTAATTAAAAATTAACTACTAACGAATTTATTTGCGGTCGCAATAGACAATTTGACAACCACAGTTGTTTTTATTTTAATATAAGTGTTTGATTTACGTAGTTAAAAGAATCTTCCGACAATGTGTTAAGCGCTCAACCGATTACATCACATTGAAGTGAGACCACTTTCAGAAATTTTATGATACCAAAAAGCCTGGCGTTTTATTTACAGACATGACCAGCAGCTCACTATATACTAACACAGTTAATTTCATGGAATAATCACATTAAAACAAATTCATGAATAAATTAATAACATTTGTATTCAAAATAAAAATATATATTTTACGTCATTTAGTTTCTTGACATAATTATTGAGATTCTGCTATGGAA
>JAGVSQ010014007.1:0-10816 GCA_022683975.1 Rhyacophila evoluta
AATGTGTCAACGATAATATACCGATATATAAAATATAGTGAGAGTGTTTCACTGGACCTAGTCAACTCCATTCTACACATCCCACATGTATATGTAATTTAAAAAATATGCAGCAAATATTTATGTTTTACGATATTGAAATTGTAAAAAAATACTACCTGATTCAGAAAGAGGCTTTTGAAGTGCTGTAAGTATCAATTAAAAAGATTTATTTGAAAATAAATGATCGAAAAATACTCTGATTGAATCTTCGACATATATTTGTATAACTAGGAGACTTCAACTCACCATTTCTACGAGCGCATTATCAACTTACTATTTTTTCTACTGTGTTTCATATAATATGTATATAAACACCTTTTGAATATCTCTCACTTTATAAAGTCATACGTCAAGATAAATATTTTTTCTACGTCACTCATTCTGAAAACTACGTCAACGTAGAGACTAGTATTTCCAATAAAATTTAATATATCGCAATTTTATGAAATTGAGTGAAATATAAACAAAATATAATATATAAAGTCAAATACTCAACATCTCTCAAAAGATTGCAGAAAGTATTTCACATTTTTTTCTGAATTTACTTATTCGAATCAGACAACGTAATGTTCAATTATATTGATTCAAGAACAGCTTATTTTTCACATATAAATACCAATCGAGTATTTTCACAAAGAGTTTTCTATTTTCACAATTTAAATTGAAAGAATTTTCGCATTTTTTATTCAGTGGAATTTATTGGAAATAATATTTCAAGATAATCCGAATTCGTGGCTTATGCAAAATCACTGAAAAGCTTTAAGCTTCCAATATTATTTTATGTAAGTTCCACACGGTTGACTGAATCCTCTGTTCAAACTTTGATTTATTTTTATTATTCACTTACGTGTAAAAAACGGAATAGAATTCACTGGCACACAAACCGAAATATTTTCGACAACATTTATAGAAAGATGTTCGGATGGAAACGTATTTTGTTTTACTAAGAGTTATTTTTTAAATCACTTAAATTTTCAAAAAAAAATAATATTTTAAACCTAAATACGACCGTTTTTCTTAAAACAACAGTTTGAAAACTTATTATTCTATATTGAGTACTTTAGATAATACAATATTAAAGTAATATTCGACTTTTTAAAATAATCTAACATTATCAACTTTAATAGTAACAGGAAACAAAAATTTATACTCGTTTTGTCGCGAAAATGACGGTAAAAGTATAAGTTCATTTTGTGATCCCTTTTTTATTAACATAAAAATTAAAAATATACATTTAATTAGATGAACCAAAGGTTTTTATAAAGACGATATTTATTTTTTTCTAAATTTAAGTTACAAGTCTTTTTGAATTAATGGAAAGTATTAAGTAATTTTTCTTTTAGATAATTCTAAATATTCTTTAAATTTAATATTGAATGCAGTACATTAGGGCTACATTATTTTTAATACTCTTGGCATTTTTCTCCATTGATTAAAAACATACTTTATAATGACTTTAGACTAATATGATCAGTAACAGTTAAAAAAACAAATATATCCATCAAGTATGCCAAGAAAATTGGTTCATTTATTTAGCATTAAGTACATTATAGCTTAAGCGTTTTTTTTTTGATGAAAATAATTTTTATCGAGTTTTTCAATAATAACCTCATTTAAAAAGTTTTTTTAAACCTTTAACCTTTAAAGAAGAACTCATCCACTGTTTTTTTGTAAAGATGAAAATTTTATTGAGAATCTTATGTAGTATAATTATTTTTAGAGTCTTATGTAGGAAACAATCACCAAAATATTATATATCTATACATTTTCAATTGTAAATACCCATTACCTACTAAATACCTATATCTTACAAATTAAGTTTTGTTGGTTGGCGAATTTTTCCTGTAGGCTGTCGATGTACGTTGCTTACTTTGTCTTTCTCTTTATTTCTCATGAATATCATTAAATAGCTAATACTACTCTAATTAACAGGGCTTCATTCAAATACATAGGAATATATGCAATAAATCAATCGAGCGCGTCCGTTTATTTGTCAAGTTGTTTGTTGTTCTATTTGGTGCATTATTGAAAACCAACATATATTAATATTAACGTTACATAAAAATAGTGAACACACTTCATTATACCATATAGGTAGGTACAAATAAATTTTTTGCTTATTCGCGAATCGACGAGTAGAGAGGAATTAAAAAAAAATATTGGTTAGTAAAAGAAAAAGTGGTAAACATATTGCTGTTAAAAAACCATGCATAGTCGTTCGTTATATCAGCGAACAATGGCTTAAACGATTATATTGCGTCTTTCCGTTAAGATTTTAAAAAAAATTCTTTCGGCGAATATGCAAAGTTTTATGTTGAATAATAAAATAGTATATTTTTAAATTTTAAACGATTTTAAATAAATCTTTATAGTTTAATTTGTTGCTAGGATTTTACAATTTTCTGACTAACCGTCAAATGCTCAGAAGATGAAAAACAAATTTTATTTAAACACATGCAGCAAAATAAATTAAAGTATTTTTATACATATATGATTGCTGTATCATAGAAGAATAGAAAATTGGTATGTACCATATCATAGTATGGATTATCTAATTAATTGTTGGGATCAGCTTTAGTTTTTTCAATTGCGCAACGTGGATATTCTACGAAACAACCCGAAAGCAACGATATATGTAGTGATATAACAATTATAAGATACATAGATAGATTTTAATTAAAGAGATCATTAGTATCCAACTTAATCGGAAGTATAAATCCTTATAGTATCGTAATTAGATTGATATTTGATGTAATGTTATCATCTGCGACCAAAACTATATGCTGAAGCAATTAATGAAAGTGTAATCCTTTAAGGCGACTTGAATGCAAGCATCTTCAAGGCACTTATTGTGCTAAGAAGGATAATCCTTCGTAATATTGCCAAAGCTTTCTAATAAGTCAAGCCGTTTCAGATTAATAATCGTAATGCAGAGTGACATAATGACAGGCAGGGAATAATGGTCAGATAAGATACAATACAAAATTAATGATTTGTTCGATGCGATAGATACTTGGTTAAAAAAAATGGTAAAAATCCAGAGAGAGGTTATTTATTTTTATGTTTACTTTTATTTTGTTCGGTACTCAATGCAGACACTTCGAAGTGAATCGGTTTGGGTGAAAACATTCGTGACTGGACAGAAAAAGTTCAGTGAATCTACTTCGGGTAGACTTGAATCAAAAACTTTCGCAAAATAAAAGCTTAGGTTAATAACACCGGACAAAGGAGCTTTGAACAAATAGTTTATGAAATTATAAAGTTGTAGACAGTATGGTTTTATCTTTAGGCTTTATTTCCACATCGACACATGTGTTTATATACCATGCAAAAATTATGTGATAATGAAAAAAATGTGCCAATGATACAAAAGATTGCAAAAAATAAAACTATAATTTACAAAGTGACTTAAGCCAAAAAATTAAGATACGAGTTCCTGCAATATTGGCGACGATGTATACTGCTTAATACACGTTGTATCAAAGGGATACAAGCTGACAATGGCGAATTAGTATCTAAATTTTTCTTTTCAGTTTGAAAAAAGGAGAACATGGGAAATTTACAATAAGGAAAAAGAACTTCTTCCACATATTCGATTTTTTGATTTTTCTCACATTACTTATTAAAATAATATCCAGTTGGGTAAATAAAACACTAGTTTTAGTTTTCGTGCACAAGGTTGTGTTTATTTAATGCCTTGACTGTGCACCAAACTCATCAATTTTATTATGCCTTTTGAAGAAAATATTACATGTGTTTTACGTCCTTTTTTATTTCGACAGTCTATAAATATGGTACAACGTCTTCCTGTAATCAACAGGTAAGCGTGCGCGTTGCCGGAGCCGGATTTCGCAGGTTTGATTTCTACTGCTGCTAAGTTCTTTAAATTTCTAAAAATGAAGGTCTTTATTAAGTTAAAAAGTTGGCTGATAATACATTCTCGTAAAATAATCTGCCAAAATCATATCTTCATATTGCAGAGATTTATATAATTTACTTAATAGGAGACATGGTTTATAAAATATATATGGTTTTCAATACTCTTAATTTGCTTACCTAATACACTTAATCAAGTATTTTTAAGCAGAATACATCTATAACTTAAATATATGATTATTATAAAATACTTAACACATTTTTGCATCTCAAATGATTCGTTTTAAAAATATTATCTTTTATAATTATTAATCGCGAATATTTTAGAATAATTTATTTATTCGAAGTATGTAAATACATTTTTTGAAACTATTCCACGTTCCACATACCACAATATACATTAATATATATATAAGAAATATATCGGATTTGAAAAATAAATGAATTAATGAAAAACAAAATTTAACTCAATTTACCAGTAATGATAAAATTCGTAGGTGTTATCAAACAGCATCAAATATTTTATGCTATGGCAGACGCATAAATATCTTTTAAAATGAATTTTATTTAATTAAAGTTATCAAAAAAAATTAATTTAGAATAAATTGTGCAGTTTTTTCGCCATGTTCGCTCCACAAGTGTAGCATATAAACCAATACAGTGTGAAAATATCCGATCTGAAAGTGGAGTAAGTGAAAACATGTATTGAAAGATTATTTTTTACGAGATATGATTGTAAACACAATGAGTATCCAATCCTATATTTCTTAAGTTAAATGTGGGAATCAAACTCTCATTTATCAGATGCAAGGCGCGCATATTAGTCTCTACGCGACCGGGGAGACAATACACAAAAGTGGTGGTGTAAATGTTAATGTTTGTTTTATTTATGTATTTATTTTTCAGAATTTATGAATGAAATTTAATGGTTCGGTGAAATTTATTATAAACAATTAAGTTCGTTAGTATGGAATCCTTTGTAGTTAATACTTTGAATATGGTTTGGTCACTGGGTGTCAGCTACAGGATGGTCACAAACAATGTCGTTAATCATCACACGTCACCAGCGCCCCGTCACCCATGTTTTGTGTTACCAATTTAACCACCACGCATGCCTTTGTCGGTCGCATCAAATATATATTAAAACACCACGAAGGCCAATGTATTAGCTGACCGTTTCAGTAATTACTAATTTATGATAAATAAATTAAATAAACTCTTTATTAACTTTCAATCTAAAAGCTTTATCAAAAGTTCTATCTAAAGAGAAAATACGGGAATTCTTGAGCTTTTAAATAATTAAGATGAGCCACTTAGAAAATATAGTTAGTCATTACTCACATTGTATTTATTTGCAATATTATAACTAATATTTTCATCCGTCTATAATATGTCTTTCGATTAATGTAGTTGGTAGCATGTGTACCAAGATATACGGGAAATGCGGGTTCGACTTCCTATCTGTCAACTGGATGCTCGTTGAGTTGGGCAATTGTCTGACTAACGATTCTCGTAAAAAATAATCTATCAAGATGTCTTCACATTACGTACTCATGTACTCCACTTTCAGATGGATACCTTTACACTGTGTATATTTAAATGCTCCACGCTGGAAGCGAACATGGTATAATAAAATATATCAGTAAGCGTGTGCATTTCAGTATCAATTTCAAAAAATTTCAACAAATGCTGAATTAAATTTTCAATGAGTAAATTAGCCGACTTAAAATCTTTTGAAAAATTTAATTCTACAATGCTGGATAAATGAAATTGACAAATATATGCCAGAAAATTTATAGAAGGGAAGCTGTACGACAACTTTGTAGTTTATGAAACAGATAAAACGGAATCTGCTGAACCTGTACGAAATATTTGTTATGTAAGCATTAAGATAATATTGACATTGTATATTTCTTATTATAATTCTATTAAAAGAAGTATGGATAAGTTTTATCATATAAGTTCTGGATTATATGAAAACGTAAAGCACGGAGTATTAATTATTATTTTCTCATCTTTATTTCATACACCTATTATTATTATAAACAATCTGAAATATACCTCCGAGCTTTCTCGTTTTTAAGTCCATAACTTATTTTTCATTTATATACTGTATCCTGTAAAGTTTGTTCGTATTCAACTGGTTCAAATGTTTTTGGGCTTAAATTATTTTAAGCTTTCATTCTAACTGACCATATATCACATATAGAATAGTAATATTAAATTTCGTATACTTTTGCGACACTATGTTTTGAAGTTTGTACAAGATTTTTTATATTGCAAGAAACAATGAATTATTGTTTTAAAGGCATTATGTCATACTTTCGATTTATATGCCATTAACTTTAAGTTTTATGTCGACATTATTAAGAGCTTTTTTGAAGCTTTTGTGAGAGTATACTAAATAATTTATATTAAATTATGCCATCGCTAGAGGGTTAATGTCATTATGGTTTCATATTATAAGGTCCTATATCTTGACACTAATTTTGGTTTACCAATGGCCGCATTTTGTATGCCGCTATAAGATTCATATAACGTAAAATCAGCAACTTTCATAAAAGCTATCTACCCTCCACCAAGGGATGTATTGAATTGCCAAATAATCACTTTAGAATAATAATAATTTATTGTAACGCGTAGATATTTATAAATTTAAGGAACTGTATGTTTGAATAGGGTCATTTTGGAATTAAATGCGTGTTTGTTTGTCCTTTATTCGGGAAATACAAAGGAAATATTTGTAATTAGGGAGCTTTAATTGAAAACATTGCAAAAATATATACTACGTTTTAAATCATATTTAAAATTTATTAATTTGGTAAGAAATTATTACTATTTAATATAGTCTCTTCTGCAATGAAGATGTTAGGGTGTACGCATTGTATTCAGGGAATGCGTGTTCGATTCTTATATTGCTGGATAAAAAAAACCCGAAGATGCAAAAATGAATGCCTATTAGGTTGAAAAATTATTTGATAACCAATTCTCGTAAAAAAGATGGTCTGTAAAAACATGTCTAAATATTGCTGAGATCCATATACTCCATATATATTTTAGAACGAATGTTTTCACAATGTATAGATTCATATGCTCCACTATCGGAGTGAAGGGTTAAAAAAATATTGTTACCAATTTTTCAAAACAATTAATAATGTTATATGTTGAATTATCCAGTAATTAATGAATTATCTAGTAATCTAGTAATTATATGGTGTCGGCAATAGAATCAGAGATTAAATAAAAATATTGATTTAATAGTGAATAAAATTATATCTTCATTATCTCTTTATAGTCTTACTAGATATGTAAATTGTAAATTTAATACTAGACTTGCCTTTATGTTGCCCGAGAAATATTTTTTATGCGAATTGGTTGTAGGCTAATTCAACATTTAATTATGAATTTTTAGAATTCTTGCAACTTTGAAATTTGGAATCGAAACCTCCGATTCTGCAGCCCACACTTTTTGGAAAACAATATTATCCTTTTTTGTGATGATCCTTTTAATTTTAGATTTTTTTTTTGAATATAAGAATAATTGTTAGAATTTTTTATTTTTATTTTGGTAAGTGTTGGAACAGATATAACAGTCGATAGAAATAATTAGTATATTGATCCAATCCATTGTAAATAAGAGTTCTATTATATAAATGTTAATTCAAATAAAAAATAATTGAAAAATAGATAATCAATGATACGTTTGTTAATAAATTAGATTTTTAATTTTTATTTTCGCTGTATAAATTACTTGGAATAATACGGGTAGTCAATGTTGTCTTGATAAACATGCTTATAAAATATGAAAATTTATTTTATTTGTGCATTGATTTTTTAGGTTTACAAAATAAACTCTTACTACGCTTTTATTTAAATACATTTTTATTTATGTATCGTCTTTATTTCTTTACTAAAATTATTTATATAATAGTGACTTAACTAATTTAATTACTTAAAAATGATAATTACATTACTCGTCTAAATGTTTTACTGATTCTAATCGTAAGCACTATAACTCAATGTGGCTATTGGCCACCTCCGAGGAATGTCTTGACTTCCGCCTGAATACCACACTTTCCTCCCACTCCCTTAACTCCACAACCACTTTGTCTTCTCACAGACCAACCATCTTAGTTTTAGTATCCCGACCCTAATTTTCCTTTCTGATTTATTGAAGATGTCTCACTTAGCTAATTTTATGTATTTAACTAATTTAGTATTAAACGATGAAAAGTTTTTCCAATTTTTAAGTGAAGTAAAACGTATAAATTTACGTCGCGAAGACTTGTATTGATATTTTATTAATCTATTTCTTAATATGCAAGCTTTTTATAGTATATTTACATAGTCAAAAACTAATACATATTGCGGTAATATAAGCTATGTGACAATTTAACATTTTGTTTTTAGAATAAATTTAAATGAGCTTATAAGTTTTGATAGATAAATAGTTTTAACAAGAAGTAAATCGTCATACTCATTGAATTTTTACTTTTGTATCTGGAAATCACCATACTATCTAATGCAGCTTTAGGATTTGAACATGTAATTTTCAGAATCTAAGTAATAAATACTGTGGTACTTATATATACATAATTAAGCTGTGTGGCTTTTTGCACCAACCAAACACCTCAGATATAGGTTAATTATGTTTACAGAAGTACAACTATATTTGGCTATAACTATATATCATATATATATCATTCACACGCCCCGTTCTTACACCTGCTCTTAATTAGGCGTATCCCGGAGCTCTGACATTGATATCCTGGGAGTAAATTTAAATTACCTAAGATTTAGGTTGCTACGCACTCAAGTGTGCTGAAATTAAAAGCAATAAAATTTGCCCTTGTGGCAACTAAGTCGGATGGCCCGATGGATTTAACAGCTGGTAACTCGGACTCGAGTAACTTTAATTTCGGAAATTACGTGTTTAAGAAGCTGGGAATACGGTAGTATTAAATTGTTTGTAACGAGAAAATAAAAGAACGGGCCATATAGTCATTAATGCTGTGACGCTGAACCTGATTCATCCACATATTGTGGATGCCCTGATTAGTCTGCTCTTCAATCCTGGAAAGCTACTAAAGCTACTAAATATTAAGAATAGAATATGTTCAGCAGAGTTACGACATGCAACTATGACCTGGAAAGGTGCAATAATACTGGCAAGTGGCAAGGATCCTTGGGAGCAGAAGTAGTGTCCACATGCTCCACTTAAAGCAATATGAAAGATAAAATAATAAGAGACATTTCGATAATGATGTTATAATCGATGGAAAAAAACTTATTTATAAGTCTGTGATTTGACACTGTACACTAACTTTGCTAAAAATTGTATATTAAAAACAATACGTAATACGGTTAATTATACATGTGTATAGTACAAAAGCACAAATAGTAATATATAAGATATACTACATGTAAATTTAAGCTAATAATTTCATTTTTAAGCTCAACGCAGGAATTTTTAATATCCACTAATAATATTTCACACGGGAATGTTAATAATCCTTTTAATTTAAGGAAAAAACTTTTAGGTTGAATAGATCGTGGTGATAAATTATCCAGAACCATCTTAGTGGAATAAAATTGTACTTCGCATTTTTGCGAGGAAAACCCAATGTTGAATTTTTCAGTTAAGAGTCTAAAAAACTTGTTTTTATTTTATAATATAATTTTGAGTACGTGTAAAACTGTTGTTGTTTTATGTAATATGTTCTAAAAGTAGATAAAATTTACCTTCACAGTGTGAAGACAGCAAAGAGATTGATATTCAGTTACTGGGTTTCCAGTCCTGAATTTTCATTTTTCAAATCCTTAATCTGCAAATTTCAACACCAAATCACGTGCCTCTATTAATCTGTCCTCTGTGTACAAAGCTTAATTAATTAACTTGAACTATCTTTATTTTCATATTAATTATAATCAACTCGGTAAGAGTTCTTTCTTACCTTTTTTATACTAAAAATAGGGTTATACATTTGGATATTCATTTTTAGCTGTGCGCTGCAGGAATAAAAATTAAAGCAATTTGCTTTTTATTCATTCGTGTGTAATCGATTCGCTATTTTTTGCATATAAAAACTATAAAGTATATAAATCAGTAGAAAACATCAAATAAAAATATATTTAAAACAAAAAATAAACATTGATACATGTACTAGTTATTTCTTCTATGAAAAAATAAAATACAATAAGCATACTCTACGAAGGGCATTTGAATTAAGGAACAAAGTAAAAATAAAGTTTTTGGTAATCGGAAACGTATGAAAAATAAATCAGGTATATAAAAGTGTTATAAATTGTGGTCTAAAACTGATGATAGAATATTAATCACTAATAATTTGTTATTAAAATGGAAATGTTTTTAGTAATTTCCCACAACTTTTAGGAAAGATATATTAGATGTTTAAAAATAATCATCGATTCATTTATAAAATTGAAAATGCAGAATATATTCAATCAAATATTTGTCTTATCAATACGAAAGGGGAAATTTCTTGACCTGGATAACTGCGAATATTGACGAGCGTCGCTTTATGACGTGTGTCGACGCGTCGCCCGGTCGTCCATCTCGCGCGGTAATTACTGACAGACGAATCTGAGACGGTAACCACTCGACCTAGTTACTCGCCCCAGTTCGATTGACGTCTGCCAACTGCCTGTCATATTAAGAGATATGTATGGCGAATAAATTCATCCTTTCTTAATGATCAATGTACTTTTTGCAATATTTGTTTTGAAGAATATATATAAAATATAATCAACGTAACGCAAAACTAAAAAACTCAACGATTTTTTTATACTATACTCGTTTCAAAAGTAGAATATTATGGATTTCAATAGTATGTTATATGTTCGCTCACCGCCCACATATAATGTAGCCTGAAGATGC
>JAGVSQ010014008.1:0-10815 GCA_022683975.1 Rhyacophila evoluta
GGCAGAGTTATCAATAAAACCACGCATAAGTCGAAAAAAATGCGTTGCCAAATACATATTCCTCGTAACTAATCCTTTAAGACATGTTATCATATTACAGATATACATAAAACCAAATAAATATAAACTAAAATCTAGCAATAATTTGTGAAAGTATGCATTAAATCTTAAAGTAATATTTATTTGCTTTATATTTAGTCGAATGTACCTGCCGGTAAAGGAAAGGAATTAGCTAGTTTTATCGTAGCTGGAAGGGGCGGTAAGAAGCTGCAAGAGGCTGACTTTGAAGTGTTTCAGTGAGCTTTATATTACATCACAATGCTGCACTTGATTACAAGTGCGTAATATGATGCACACATTTCTAATAAACTTCCATACTTTACGCGAGCAAAAAATAAAACAAGTATAACAGACTTTGAACCACTCATGTCTCATTTTGTGGCAGAATGTCACTCGGTATATTAATATCTCGGGTCTAGTTCCCCCGGAGAGCTTTAGCGTAATGCTTTCTAAAGCCTAATGGAAGTTGTGTTCATATAATAATAGTATGTCGAGTTATAATAATGCAGTACATGTTCTCTGGAATGCGAAGTTTGATTATTATAGTTATTCAACCGCTTATCAGGAGAATTAATAATTAATCCTCATATTGAATTTTTTTTGTCAATAGGCTAATTTGTCATTACACATTTACTGCTACATTAAGCTCTACACATCGGATATATAGTCTTACTTATCGTATGCTTTGTGCTTACGACCTAGTTTGAAGATTAGGTTAGTCGATTATTTTATTATATATACAAATGGTGTAATTCATGTGTTTTAGTATCACATATAATATACGGCATGTTTTATTTCATATACTGTTACACTTGTGTATTAAAATTTGTAACCATAAAATTAAAAGTGATGTATTTTAATGATTTAAAAATTGTATTTGTATTTATTCTTTTAGATTAAAGAATACTGATAGCTTAGATTTTTGTCACAGCACTGTGTAGGAGTGAATTATTTATGTAACAAAAACTTTGAAGATAAAATAAACAAGAAAGTTTCTAACTTTACAAGGAATTAACGGTAAACCAAGAGGGTGCATATTATTTCTATTTGATTTTTAAAAGTAAAACACTCAGTTACTTCTATTTAAAGTTTTGTTTTACCAATTGATGGTGCTAAAAATTCGCAAATGTCTGCATTTATTTAGGCACCGAGACTGATTAATTATTCTACCACATTTAAACGTGAGCGTTTTTTAAGGCTTTGTAATCCTGGGTCATTGGAAAACCTATGATGTTAGAAGTTATCATTTATTATATTATAATCTTTCCGGTAGTCGAGAAGTTAGCGTGCATACTTCGGAACCGGAAACTATGGGTTCGATTCTTCAAAACGAAGATTTTTATGAATTGAAAGACGCAAAACTGGATGGTAATAAGGTCCAATCAATTATTTTCAATAATACCCAGCAAGACATACATATACTTTATTTATGGAGTGGACACATACGCTGTGTAGATTCATATGCTTCACTTTCGGACCGGACACGGTAAAATAATATTATTTAATTGGCATTGCAGCGTATAAAATAGTTATCTTACAAACTAAAGCAAATTTAGCTCAGAGTGTCTTTTATATTTTGATGTGCATAAATATGTCACCTATTTTTATTAATGTTATGCTAATTAATATTGGTTTAAACATAGCAGACGAGCGCCGATGTGTATTTATAATTACAATTTTTAAATACCCACACGAAATAATCCGATTGTTAAAACAGATACATATAACGTATTGCGTGGTTGAAAATAAAAAATGAAGTAGATATTTCGGAAAATTGTATTTTTAAGCTTACCCCTTTCGACATATTAACCTCGGCTTACCGATTTTGACTGCAGGGAAATCCGCACAATCCTTTCCGAATATCCCCCAAGGATTCCGCTTGTTATTAATGTAGTGGGGAAGATCAGGATGCGGGTGTTTCGCGGCTTCACAATGATACCTGAATATATTATTAAGCTCCTTAGCATACACAGCCTTCTGTAGTAGAGATGTGTAACCTTCGATTCACGAACATACTTGTTAGAATACAAACATGTTACGTGTTATTTTAAAATCTTTTTATTTTCAGCTACCCTAGAACGAAATGTATTAATACAATACATATTCGGAAACTATGAAAGTTAATTATTGTAGTTAAGTATTTTTACTATTACCAAATTAATTACTATAAAGAAAAAAATGTTCCAATTTGTGCCTTAATTATAAAGAGTAATGTAAAATTTACTTCATGGATATTATAATTTAAAAATTAAAACGTATCTTTGCATGGCAGGTTAATTTTTTTGGTGTTTATATGTGACCTTGTATTGAAATTCTACCTATCCAGATTAGTATATTATTGAAATTTATTTTATAAAAAAATCTACAGTTTGGAAATGTATCGGTCTGCAATAAGTGCAGGTTGTCTGAAGCATGCATTCTGTCGGTGCTTATTTACGGTAGCAAATCTTGGGACCTAACAAAAGCTTAGAAGAACCGTATAATGATTTTTGAGAACAGATGCTTGGGTCGGATACTGGGGATGAAGTGGACCGACTTAATAAGGAATTCGGACATAGGGGGCGGACGGGAAAGCCCTCTGTCACACTAAAAGTCATGCAGCGGCTCTAAAACTGGCTGGGTCATGTATTACGGATGCCTTCAAAGAGTCGGGCTCCTGCTTGCATCTTCCTCCGACCCGTGGGATTATAGTGACTCGGCAGACCATTGAGTACCGCAAGATGTACTGATGTGCCAGTATGACCTGAGAGGTTGCAAGGCGGCTGAAGGGTGATAGAGAATACAGGAAGCGTCATGTATTGGCCCTATACTCCGCATAGGGAGCAGATATGGTAGAGAGAATATGTATATAACGGTGTTAGACTTTTTTCATTATATTCCATTCAAAAGAAATTATGCAGTGACGTAGCTACATATTCAGTGTCCTGGAGCAAGTAAAATCGTTGCACCCTATGTAATTTTGCGGTGTTTAGCTTTCACGCTGACTAAAACATTTAATTGTGTCCCTCTGGTCTATGCGCCTGGATTTAACTGCTCCGCTTACTCCTCGATAACTACACCACTGGAATTACGTGAAGTATTATACATGTATCAGTTTCTGTAGAGTGTAAACACTCGGTTTGAAAAGCAATGGTTAAGAGCTTTAATATAATTATTAAATATATTTTCATATTCTTAAAAGTTTCAATATATCTGCAGTATTATCTCTTTCTGTACGAAGAATGTGAACTCATCCATAGAACAAAGGGGCACGAGTCTTGTCTTATATTTTCCCTTTTCATCAGTTGAAGTAACTTACTTATGTATGGAAATATTGTCTAGGACAATCAAATTTAGGCCGGGCTCACCCATGCTTAACACATTTATCCGCATCTTGTTAACATAAAAGACAAAATCTAATTAATCAAGAAACCTCATATCACTCATGACAAAGTAATACCTCATATACCGCAAGATTTTTACAGATAACGCAAAAACCTATTTAATCACTAGTATCAAATGACATATATATATTTTTTGTAACTATTAATTAAAATAATATTTTTTAATGTTGACATTGAAAAAAAATATGGAATTCGATTTCATGCTATTGACTGACTGTAAAGAGTTTTTTTTTCATTTTACGTGTTAAGGTATTGGTTTGTCATGAGCGATATTTATGTGAATATTATAAATGTTTTTATATGGAATTAAATACATATATTTTTTTTATTATCATGTCCTCTCGAAAAATGGAGAATATGAATCTACACGGTGAAAATGGAGTATGTTGATCTCCGCAACTTGAAAAATCAGACAATTTTTGCGCCTTCCAGAAACGCCTTCAGTATGAAAAACTCCAAAATAGTATCTAATACAATTCTTAAGAGATTATCCATTTCATAGCGTTAGGTCGCATCAAACATTTATTTGTGGAAATTTTAATGTAAATATAGTTAGCTACACTTCTGATCTACTCAATTATACAATAAGGCAAGTTCCATTCGTAGGAGGACGGTTTAACGAGAGATTTAGTTCGATGTATTCTAATTTCACATATTTTAGAAAAGTTTGATTTAACTCGCGCCTCAATGTTCAAACAAAAAGGCGACATTTCAAAGCAAATATCATTAATACACTAAGTAATTATGACAAGCCGCTCGGAATGCTCTCTCTCTTCCCTTCTGAGCCATGATGGCATCATTCCAATGAGTGATCGACACATACTAACGCCATCCAATATACATAGTGTCAGTCCTAGATTTAATACAAAATAATTATTCCTGTTGATATGGTTCAAAGTTTTTATTTCGTAATGGCAACATTAAAACCATTAGATTTTCTATGAGGAATGCATGAAGTATGAAAACCCTGCGATCATCCAGATTTAATGTTATTTGTAATTATATTTTACTATCATGTCTCACGTTAAATGTGAGAATCGGTCTGTATTTAAAATGTTTTCCAAGATAAATTTATTCCGACAAGTCTGCGCATGGGTGACATGTGTAATATGTATTTCTTATACGAAAAACATTCATTTTCAAGGTGGTTGGCTATTTTTAAGTTTGTGTTTACGTGGTAAATCAGATTTCCTTTGAATTTTATATTAGTTAAATATATCGTAATAAAAATTAATGATTTAATTTCTTGTGATATTAACTTATCGAATTATCAGTAAATTGTGCATTTTCTAAATTTGAATTTGGAATACGGTGATTAATTATGGATTGTTTGACTACCAAAGATTATGTTATTTTTTCTATGTTTATTTATAATTTTGGCAGTGAATATGAAGAGTATAAAGATGATGGTTACATCTATTTTGCAATAGCTTAAATTAGCGTGGTCTAACTCGATTTCATTAATATTATTGCCGAGTCGCAAACAGTCCCGCTATAAGAGCTAACAACATGTCAGAAAATGAAAATAAACCTCAAAAATAGATTTTTCGTTCGACATTTTGCCGGTTCACCAAATGCACGATCCGAAATAACGCTCGGCTATTTCTGTGTATCGTGTCGAATTGACTGTTCAAATAAATAATGAAACATGGCATTGTTGTTAAAGGCAGGTGTTACGTGAAACATTTTCAGCTGTATAGGACTGTAAAATTACACTCTTATTATACGAAATACACCGCTCAGCTGATGCGAATATGTAAATTCTCTGTAACTGTTTTGTTAATGAGCCTATATAAACCGATTTTAAATTGTTCTTTTGAAACTGAAAATATAAAGTTATGTAAGCATAAAACGTTTTTCGTCAACAATTTCTCGCGTAACAATTCTTAACACAGTAATTCATCTCTGAGACAATTATTTGCAATATAAGAAATGTTACTTGGATAAAAGAACTCACTCACAACAGTCGGCAGCTGTATTGCCAGTCCTCAAAAGGTGAAAAAATGCTAAGTAATCACTGGTTTTTCTAAGCCGTATACCATCACATAAAAACTTTTTTCGCTTTGAAGTTTAATATCAAATTACTTAATTGCAAATAATTTTTTGACCATACCTATTTCAAATATAATAATTAACATAGTTTTTCAATAAATAAACGTATATATTGTTGTATTATATTGTATCGATATATTGATTTATTTATAAAAAAGAATATACCAAATATAACCAATTCCAAGTTTTATGGACAAAGACTAATATAATATAAATAAAAATCCACCGGCAAAACGATCAAAATTACAATTAGTAGAAAACGTCCAATCCACAAAACATTCAAAAACTTTTAGAGTAGTACATTTTTCAATAATCTAGTAATCAGGAAAGCTGTAATATATGCCATATAAGTATTCCAGTTTCATATTACAATTTTAATAATATAGAAGTCGTAACCGATGGATTGTGGCTTGTACGTGTTTCGCTTAGATACATCTAACTGTAAAGTAAAGATATTTTTTTAGGTGCAAGTCAATTCCTCAATCCATTAGTGACGAAGTCCTGCATACTTGGATTTTTTAAAATCCTGCAACTCTGGCTTTTGATTCTGTAATTTTCAGCTCCGGAGGTGTACGCTATTAAATGTTTCAATTGTATAAAGAAACGTATTAGTTAAGTAAATTTGTTGTTAATGATAATGAGGATAGCAAATATTATATGATTTTCAGTCAACGCTCTCGTGCAATGCTCGACGTTGGACGTAATTTCATGTAAGCAATATTTATTGGGAAGCGTCACGCAATCATTAATCTTATTTTGTATAATTTACTGTGTCAGGGATCTTGGCTTATGTTTGAGACTGAACCAATTTTTAATAGATGCATATAGATACCATTTGTATCAAGGTATGACATATGATAATAATAAGCGAGTCATATTAGCATCTGACAAAGACTCAGAAAAATCGTAAACTGAGCTTCGCGAATAAATGCTTGCGTCGAATGCTGTGAGTAAAGTGGAATGACTCCATTTTGGACATGGAGATAAGAAAGTAAGCGGGGCAACCCCCAGTCATCTTGAAAGTCATACGGCAGGGCTTGAACTGGCTAGGACACGTACTACGGATGCCTCCAGAAAGCTTGAACCCTGTTCGTCCATTCTTCCGATGGGTGGGATCCCGATGTTCTAAAACACTAGCGGGTACTATCCATAAGACGTACTTGACGGAACTAAGAGAAGCTGGCATGATTTCTACAGCCGTCACGTGCCAGCCATATGTTCCATATGGGGAGCGGATAATGCAGAAGAAGTGATTTATGAAGAAGAAGTGAGTGAAGTGATGTAATGATATTTTTGACTTTATACCAATGGGTAATCAATGAATTATCGTGAAAAATCTGTCAAAACATGTCTTCACATCGAGGAAGTTCCATATACTCCATTTCTGGAGTGGATATATTTGCAACGTATAAATCTATATGCTCCAATGTTGGAGCAAATACAGTTAAGAAAATCAATTAATGTTTAGGTTCTTAAGTTGTTCTGCTAAATTAGGTTATGTTGATTTCTCACAATTGTATTCTAAGAATGTCATATGTGTACTAAAATAAGTTATGGTTTTGTGAGAGCGTTGCATCGTGATGCATGGTGATATATTCATAAGTTTTTGTTTAGTAGCGAGTTTATTTCTGATTAAGCTCGGTGGAAGATTTATGTTAGCAAAACTGTAGAAAAAACCTAGATTTGAATGAACGAGAACTAACAAAAGCCTAAGAGAGGCAATGAACATTGCTCGGAATCAAAATATTCTTTGGAAAATATACTTGAAAAATATTAATACTTCAAATACAAAAGTGCAAAGAGCTGCCTTAGATACCGAGATTGTAAAATTGGGGGGTTGTTTTTAATTCAAAAATGTAGATTGGTTGCTCAAAAGGTTGAGTAATTGGTTAAAAACCGTTGGTCGTTGAAGATAATATGGAATCTATATATATATATATGGGGTATTTTGAAAATCGTAACTCGGTAAAAATTCACATTACCAGCGCTTAAATATTAATATATTATATAAGCAACCGTACATTTATTAATTATACAAAGAAACAATTATACTTAGTGATTAAACTATTTCAAAGAATTCCTTTATTATCTCATGAAATAAATATGTGATACATATTAATTTAAAATATTCTTGGATTAGAAGAGTCGTCGTTTGGCATTTAAAAATAATTCCCAGTGATATTTTTACCACCCACAAACGCGACAAAAATATAAATTTCATATTCTGACGTAAAGTTATTCAAAGTGTCGATTAAACGAAACATCGACTAATTCAATACGAGAATGTAAAGACAGGATGGTGTTTTATAGATTGTACCTTTTAATTTTCATTGCGATTTCTTATGATCATGACGTACGTACTCATTACATGAGATATAAGTGTGTGTTATTATTTATGTGGTACTGTTAAAATAAAATCATTTCACTTAATAAAATGGCTTGTATTTTGTTTTCAAAATATAATATATAATCGACACTGAACTAAAACAACAACACATTGAAATTGTATACCGATTATTAAAATATTAGATTTATTTATTGATTTTTTTTATCGAAAATCCTTTTCTGTAAGCCGTGAAACAAATATAGTCAGAAATATATCTATGAGCGAAACTTTGATATGTGCAATATACTCATTTATTTCATTCAAAGTTTCATTCATCTAAAAATGTATCTCATACTGAAACTTAAAACGTACAATCTATAAAATACTATTGTGCCTTTTTCATTTAATCGACCATTTGAATAAGTTTAAGTTAGAATATATTTAAGTGTACACTGTTATAAAATTTTAGTTTAGCAACTAAATATGTACATAATATGTAGTAAATTCTATAAATATAAATGATGGAAAAACAAACAAACAATACTCCAATCAAGGTTAAGTAATCCAGAAGGGTATAGTTAGTTCTTTCAGTATTATTTACATGAAAATATATAATTAAAAATTAAATATAACTTCAATAATTGAACAATGTCTACCAGGTGATGTAGATGTCAGCGTGCGCGTCTCACAATCCGGGAAATACGGGCTCGATTCCCACATCTGTCGGATGTAAAAATATCCAAAAATAGAGTACTGAGATGCCCTTGAGTTGAACAATTGAGCGATTTACAACCAACAACCTAAAGTGGAGTATAAGGATCACCGAACTGTGCCGACATGTATTGACAAATTATTTTACATGATAATCATTTGTCAGACGATTGCTCAGCCCAATAAGCATGCAGTCCTGCATTTCCGGATTTTTAAAAATCCAACAAATGTGAAAATCGAGCCGGCATTTCCCAGGTGCTAGGTGTTCACGCTTACCTCTCGACTACCAGGTAACTTTATCAGAGCAATGTTACTAGGGGAGAAAGATTAAAAGATGTTAACTATTGATAAATGTTAGTATCTCGGCAACTTCAAAATAAACGCTAATTCAATTAATTCTTTAGATTACCATTTTTTTTTAAATTAATTCATTTTATATATTATTAGTGATAATCAGATGTATTTATTTTATATCTGTAAGTTGTGATAATATTTATGAAACACTGATACTCAATCTACTCGAATCAAAGTTGTATGAACAAAACAGAACATTTTCTCAAGGCTTTCATTTGTCTTGCAAGTAAGCTTGTTATTTTCTATAAAACATGCTGGAGAGCTTTCAGAAAGGATTAAAAGCTATGCATTTGGTATTTACATTTAGACAAACACAAAAGTTAAGCATACTTACCAGTTAAAAGCTGTGGTTGTATTATATAATATAATACAACTACGGCATGAATAATTGACTGTTTAAAATAAATATGCAGGTTGTAAAATTATTTTTAATTACGTATGGACAAGATATTTTTAGTTTTATTAAATAGACCGCTTACTGCCAAGATTTATTATTTCAAATTGTTAACAAACCTCTTTTAACGACATTTATTGGCATGTATGTATTTATTAAAGCTATCATATGGTAATCGCTCGTAACCTAATTCATTTTAATAGAGTTACGAGCAATTGCCCGATGAAAGTTTTAGGTATTTGATGAAAAGTACAGTTAAAATAACGTTTCATAAAATTCTGATATACATAAATTGTCATAGCAGTAGTATAATAACGAAATCCAAATTAAACTCCATAATTTAATTTATCAACAACTTAATGTACTTTATAAAAAATCTAGAAATCCTGAACTCTGTGTGTCTATTCCTTCCGACCGGTGGGATTCCAGCGGCTTGAAATACTGACGGGTATCATCCACAGGATGTACTCGGCGGAACTAAGGGATGCTGGCATGTATTCAATTATTTATTTCAATAGAGTTACGAGCAATTACCACGTGATAGCTTTAATTATTTTCTAATAAATAGCGTTAAAACAGGTTTTCGTAAAATTTTGAGATACAAGGTCTTAGGAGTAAGTGAACGAAATGATCTTGAGACGCACGAAAGATTTTCTCTAATATTATATTAACGATCCTACTAAAAAATGTAATACACTTAGGAAGATAGTAATTGTACTGTGGCAATTTTATTTATATATATAAATGTTTACCTCGATAATTCTATTGCCTGTTAGTAATAGGATAAATACCCGAATATCTTCAAAAGCGCTTCAACATAATGAGGCAGTAACGAAATAGCATATGTTCCACTCTGAAGTCCAAGATTGGATCAGAAATGCACATGGAGAAATTCTTGACCTCGAGAAGGAGCTGCGAGGGTTGTCGCGAGTAGCCTATCAAGCAACCGCATCTTAATTGGTTTTGACTTTGAAACATTGACAGTGGCGTGTTGTGGCGATTTTAATTTTAGGTCGATTAGAAAGAAAATAGATTAAAAGATTAGTTATACTATTATACATAACATATAGAATTTATTTTGCCCGGTAGCGTAGTTGGCAACGCGCGCCTAGCATTCTGGGGAATACGGCTTCGTTTTCCCATCTGTCGGATTATATAAATCCAAAAACGCAGGACTGGAGCGTCGAGAAATTGTATAACGAAAAATTTTCGTGAAAATAATCTCTCAGGACGTTTTCACATTGCGGAGATCCATATAGTCCATTTTCAGAGTGGATATCTCCATATTCTGTAGATCTATATGATCCACTTTGGGATGGAGCATGGTATAAAAAAAATATGCAAATATACTTATATATCCACCATGAGTTGTATGATATTTACAAATGAGCTGGCGATTTATTTTTAAATTCTATATCAAATTTTTTACTAAATTTTATACTAATGATAGTTATTAATTTCACTAATGATAGTTGCTAATTTAAGACTATGAATAGTAAGTTACAATAGGATTTATTGGTAGTATGTTATATGTT
>JAGVSQ010014009.1:0-10815 GCA_022683975.1 Rhyacophila evoluta
CAATTTCCATCAAGCACCATCAGTCGAAAATATTAATTATTTAAATGTTTCTTATTCAAAATATACTTTTTACGTAAAAATGTCACGAGTGGTAAAGGTTAAGGTAATAATATTATGAATTATAAAAAATACCGTAATAAAGTCGATTAGATAAATATATACCATTTTACATGTAATTCATATTGAAATCCCTCATAGCTTAATTTAATTTAATAAGTTCATTCTAATTAATTGATTAAATTTAATCCCTAATTTGTGAATCGCTTTATTTTTATATTATTTATGCGTTTGCGTATCTACAGGTCCGCAACATAGTATGTATATAGATTGTAATATAGTATATATTCACACACCTTCAAATACAAATATTGGTTGAATAAATAGCGAATAATCTAAAACAATATGATTTGCAATGTTTAATTAGCATGATCGATTTAAGAATGAAGGACAAGTTACAATTTTGTGTCCATTTATTTGAGATAGAAATCATCGGATGTACACAGCGCACGCCAGCTATTATTAATTAGAACGGTTAGTAAATAATAATGTATTCTGTTTTCTGAAAAAGGCCTTTAATTTTTAATATCCAAATGTAATCCATATTGAAAATAATTTATTTCGCAAGTAAAACATTTTCAATATGCTAGGGCACGCTGTCATATTATAAAATGTTGCTAGGTATAATAAATAATTATTGTCACTTCTTCAATGCTATTTACAGCTCTATATCTAGCGAGAATAATGATCGTTTGAATGAAAACTATGCGTTATTGAACAATTTTATAAATGTTTCAGTCATTTCTTAACATTATTTCATTTTAACTCAACATTTAAAAATGTGATTTTTTTTTAATTTTAGTTTGATATATTCACGATATCATCCTGCATGAGATTAATGAATTCACCAATGCATTTCTGTTTAACGAAGCCTTGAAAAGTTTATTTATTCATTGGACTGTGATCATCAACACACAACATTTATACGGAACAAAAAAAATGATTGCGGTCTATAATCCGGATGTCAAGTATTTCTCATTCTCATACGAATTGGTTGACAGTACATCTAAGGGTCACTGAAAACTTTATGATCACTCATTTCCCTTCTTCTACTTTTTCTACACTTCTAACCGAATTCAAAAGAATCTTTTTACGTCGATGCGTCTTATTCGACATTTTAATCGAACAATCAATGTGATAAGAATGATGCTACTTTGTTGTATGGTAACCAATCTGGTTTAAAGTTATATAGCTCAACGAATATTTTTTATATATTGCAACCAAAATAAAATGCCTTTTCGACTATAGCACAAAATATGTAATCAACAAAAAAGTAAAACCCAGTATTTAGTTACGTAATATTTTTTAACATATTGTGTCTACTAAAAAAAAAGCCTTTGAGATAGTTCAGTGTCAGTAAGGTACTGATATTATGTTGATCATACATAATAATGAATGATCCAACGAAAACTCCACACCCCAGGGTGGATGGTTATTTTGAACCATACTGTAAAATGTACAAATAATAAGAGCAATTAGCGCTTATTAGGTGACCTTTACCTGTAGAATTCAAGAAACCGAGGTAGAATTATATATTAATATAAACAGTGGTTAAAATAAAAGTGTTAGTTTTTGTTAACTCCATTACTAAGACTGATAAAATGGGGAATTTGCATATACATATCTAGTTATCCGTTTGAATAAGGACTGATGGAATTTTTAAACTTGCAAGAATTTAACTTCGCATGAAAACAATGTTAATAAAATATCTGCATGTTATCGTTATTATTGGTCTGACTTGAAACATTGCATTGTCTGTGTTACTTTTATGTGTATACCTTGGACCCTGTTTTGAAGAAAGAACGACACGAGTGAGGTTAATTGACATGTCCGAAGACATATTGTCCATTTCCACACAACACACTTTTGACTTCTAACAAAAAAAAAATGAGGAGAATGTAATATTGTATGTACTTATAATGAACTCATAATTTTATTGACTATCTGTATACCCAATAACGATGTTAAAGTGTACTTATGGGCAAAATCATCGAAACGCGCACGAAGTAATGTCTCATTTTGACTCGGTAATCAAGGAAGGATAAACAATTAATTATTAACAAGCACCAATTTCGTCAAATCACGGAAGTCACTTCAAAGTAATCATGTGTTGTCTTCCTATGCCATATGTGTTCTAATATATAAATATATTTCTACCACATTACATGCACATACGCTTTGTTTATTATACATATTATATCTAATAAAATTAATATTGTTTGCCGTTTGATGAAAACCCAATTTTATAAAATAATTTAATGCAAACGAAGTATGCAAGTAGATAATACATAATATGCTTATTTATTTTTAATATTATGTATACGAGTATTTGTAATGTCAGGGTTCGCCCACATAAATTTAAAATCTTAGTTTAATTAACGTGACTGTTAAATATTCTTTTAAATTATGTTTATCAAAATTGACAACCCGATAATGAGCAGGGTGATTTTTTATAGAATTATAAATAAATATTACGTAAGGTCTTTTGGTTGGTGACTACGTTCGGATTATTGTTCAAGTTCACCCTGGCAATTCTTATAAATTGGTACGCGCTTAAGTTGTTAACTTCTAAGGTTTTTATTCGTGGGTGTATAATCATTGTTTAATTCCGTTTTAATTTTAAAAATGGATTCAAAGGATTCTATTTGGATACCGTCCATAATATTACACTGCAAGAAAATTCACAGTTTCCGAATAAATATAAATAGAAATTTGCGACGTTGGGACTTTTTAATGTTTCATTTTATGTAATATTTTAACCGCTGTATGTATTTTAAATTTGCAAAGTTACGTACGAATAAATTTATATCTATGTAATATCAGTCAAGCACAACAGTGGATGGTTTTTAAAAATATATATAAACATATCTGGGATATTGCGAAAGCAAACAATCTGAATCAAATTTGAATGTAACTACCCGAATGTTTTTTTTTTTTTTAGATCGATGTAATGAAATCGAAAATTTTATCATTCATACCCGATATCAGTCAAACGATGAGCTGTTGAAATTTAATAGGCACCCTCGCCGATTCATAACAATTCATTTGAATTTTATTACATTATAAATAATCGTTGGTAGTCATAATTTGCATATTTTGTTTTAAATATTTCCATCGATCATAGATGCGGTGCCAGCGTGATTATATTTAATAAAACTTTTACAAAAAAGCAAATACATACAGCACTACTTACTTTTCTAACAGGATCACAAAAATTGTACGTGATTTGATATTAATTTAAAATAATACTCGTGTATTCCGTATATGTGAGTATGTGTGTATATTTTTGACAGGCCGTTGTATTAGAATATCATAAGTTGCTCATATTTACACTATATTTACAAGCCATTTAGATATCATCGCTTTTAGTGGTAGTTTGTAGGATTATACATGTTATTATGATATATGCATTAATTAGTAGTGCTTCGATTAGTTCATTAGTTCATGATCCTGCCGATATCGATCATTTTGCAATACGGCAGCGTTTTTTATCGTCTAGTATTATGTAATGATGGTGTATTCACATTTTCCAATGAATATCATTGCTGTTGAAAAGAAAACAAGAAACATAATTGTTAGGATATTTAGTTTAAAAAATCTGCGGTGAGATTTCCGGTGTACGTATGATTTTTTAAAAGTTGGTAGCTTTAAAATCTTACATGTATGTCCTTATCAACTTTTTTGTATGGAATTGATATGAGTATTAAAAACTGTACGTTTATAGTTTATTTTGATTCATTTTATTAGATAGTATATGTCAGTATGTGTTTTTCTAGGGACTACAACATCTCGCAAAGAAAACGATACAAATATTATAAATATTTACGTACAAAAACAAAATAAATCATTTATCACTTTTACCTATTTTTCTCGAACGGAATATAGATAAATTACGAAACATATCTCATTTACGTCCGTTACGAGTGTGGACAATATGGTCTAACTTCTTATCTCAACTGATCGGATGACTATTGGTTTGTTTATTTTTTTTTAATCCATCTACTGGATTTGAACCCGAACCTTGCGCGACCCAGCCGATAATGTGGCGGTTACATAAATGAAAAGCGCATAAGTAATTTTAATATAATGTTTTTTTTTACAAAACCTTCATAATATTGCCAAGTGTTTTCGCGTTGTATTGTAGAGGACTGCGAGACTGTTTAAGATAACGAACGTCTCAGCAATATTTTTAGCTTGTAATGTGGGCATATGTACGTACTCTTACATACCGACTTTCATATTTAGTATTACAAAATTAACAATAGCTAAATAGTATAACTAAATATATTACCCTAAGCGAGATATATATTATCGGTTTCAAAATATATCTATTGTAACACTAACTAATAATAATAATAATTTTTAACCAAGTATTTATAATTCATAAACGGAATGTGAAACAGAAATAAACCACTGTGCTATAGTTACTGAATATCACACATGTTATAGATATTTTATTATTTTTAAATTGACAAAGTTTAGTATGTAATTTTGACGGCTTACATAAAAAATATTAATTTTTTAACATTGTAGCTCCCGATAAAAAAATATTTGTTCTCGTTAAAGTTATAACATAGAGAAGAAATTTTTGATTGCTGGTGAAAATAAGTTTTCATATTGTTTACATGCCACGTATTAATTTAAAAATATTGTAAATAAATTATATTATTCTTAGTGACGTGTTCGCGATAACGTTAGCGCGGAGTACTTCGTCGTCCGCTCAGCTAGATACGGCGCGGAGTGCGCACCGGCGGAAACGACTCTTCCAATAAACACATACGTTTTTATTTTCGGTTTTTAGTAGATGTCTCATCATTTCGGTCGATATTATCATCACCGATTCTTATATCTCATATTATATTATTATAATCATCAATAACTTGTGTACGTGCATCACCTCAAACGCATAAATATGATATTGCTACCAATTATGAATGATATATTGATATATTATGAACATTATTTATTATTTTTTATCTTTATATGTTAAATTTAAAAGAAAACGGATTGTTATCATTTGGCATAAGTACATTAAAATACTTCACATTACTTTTATGAAATCTACACCCGCTGTTTAGAAAAATGTTGTGAATCGTCAAAAATAATTGGATATATGTACTAAATATGTATCTCTGCGTCAAGTAAAAAACGAAATATAATGACTTCAATAGCCAGAAAATTTATTAGCAATTAATGAGTGCGTGCGGTAGATAAATTAATATACTAAGATAAAACAGAAATAGATGGCATTTGGATTGTTTGCTTTATATCCTTAAAAAATCAACTGGAACCCGGTTAGTATATTTTCATATTGTATAAAAGCATAAAAGAAATGAAATCATTATTGCTACCTAGATTTATTTGGTCCGTGAAATAATTGGCAGGTGTAAAATGTATTTTTATTTTTTAAATATTTACAAAAGAATCAATTATAATACATCTTAATGATATTCTCATTTACAATTTAACTCCATCATGTAATGGATGATGAAAAATTATATTAAATTATGGTGGTGAATTAATTTAACCAATTGTTTTATTCTCTAATAAATCAATTAGTAGAATTATAATTATTTTCAAGTAATAGATATGATGCTTATAGTTAAAATAAAATTAATTTATATTTCGGCAGATAAACTTATTCGTTTACGTTCATATTTGTGTATTTTCAATCATCACTTTTTATATGTACAGTAAATATTTGATTTTCTAGTCCATTTGTAATTTAACTGTCAGCTTATGGTTTGATAATAGACACTGCGGCAATTGGCGCAATATTTTCCGCAATATGTATCCCCGAGCGTTCTTCCTCTAGAAGGTTTTTTCTAAATATTGTGTCTCACTCTTAGGGTTTTTTGTTTAAATCTATTTAGTGTATTCATATGTACTATAGTTACATAACGACAATGGAAACGGACTGTGGTAAATGACTGATTTTTGTTATATTATTATTAATGTCAATAAAAAAATTGGTTGTTAAAACCAACAAAATTATGATACAGATAAAAAGTGCAATCTTCCCATCCCATTTGGCTGTTTTTTTTCTGTCTGTAGTGTTACAATCAGAAATCTCGTTTGAAATTAGATATTTATAGTAACTGATACGTTTAATGAGATGTTTTTGATTGATTTCAATGACCATTAAATCTCGTAATGTTCTAGTGATTTACGAAATTTCTTTTTTTTTTTGGGCGTAAATTAATTTCTTATTCTCGTTAGCAACTTACTGATATCATTCAAATAACCGTACTTTAAATACGGTTGTATTGTACACGAACTAAACATTTACGGCGGTGCATAAAACTTTGTTTTAATTAGGCAGTGTTCATAGAAATAGATATTTGGTAGCACACAATCATGGTTGATTATTGTAATATATGTTTCTTTACTATGCAAGTTTGCGAAATGGTTGGACGGTGAAGTCGCGACCGTACTTCGGTTAAGTAATTTGAATCGGGCAACTCGGTTTCCACGATTGAATCATTCCATCTCGCGCCGTCGAAACCATGTGTGACACCCTTGCCTCCCCCACGTTACGCTCACTGTGCCGTCATCTTCGATACAATAAAAATAACTTATACGCTTATCACTGCCGAAATCGTCTTGTAAATAATGATCACCGAACATCGTTTACACAACAGAATAATATTTGCCAAGCTGTAAATTTGTTTTATGGACACTTTTCCTTAATTGTTAAATCACAGGCAATTAATCATAAATAGCTCATAAACTTACAACCGTTTGCGGTAACGATGGATTCGATTGATTTCTCTGCATCTAAGTAAAGTACGTAGTTGGTGATTATATTTATTTTATTTTTGGTTTATAAAATGTTGAGACTAGTTTGGTTTGCAACTAGACATACTGGCCGAAGAAATTTTGAGAGACAGAGAGATTAAATAATTTACGCCTAACACAAAAACCAGATACTATTAATAATAATATTTATTTGTACACGAAAAATATTTTGGAATAAAAAGGTATCAAGATGTTTATTGATATTGTGTGTCAATTATTTTTAATAATTCTATATTTTGATAAAGCGACTATAATTTATATTGCTACTTTTAGTTATTCGTAAAATTTATCTTATCTTTAAATTTTGGTATTCGTTCAGCTATCGATATTTTTAGACAATGTCGTGTGAGCTCATTCATTATTTGAAATTTCGCCTGTACGATTACGCCACTGCGTTTTTAGAGCTGCAAAATATTGCCACCTTCAAAAAATAACTTGGGTCCGTCCCTTATTTTGTTACGTATCAAGTCGTCCATCGAAAACCTTTTTTATGCAAATTGAGCCAATATTGTTTCGTTTACCAAACGTGCAATTCAGGAAGTGGGTTATTTTAAGCAGATCAAATATCGTAATTTAACGTATGGCTTATTTTTTTCACTGTTTTTTTTGTTATGGATTGATAACTTTGGTTTTTAAAAAATCTATTTATATGCTTGTATACTGTGCGATGGACATAGTGAATTCTAAAATTACGTTTCTATTATTCATTTTAAATTATTTTAAACTATCTAATTACCGATATTTTTAAGATGGACCCCTTAAGTAGATACTACTATCATAAATGGTATTTGGTCTCACTTCCCAACATAATACTCCGAAACGACTTATATTGTTACCGCTGATTGATGCAAGAAAATTGAAAATGTTGTCGTCTGCTGGCGTCAATGCCGAGAATCTACCATTCCCTTCTCCCCGCAACCCATTTCGGCGTTTGATAACTTGACTCAAAATGGATGCCTCGAGTTTCTCTTATAATTTTTATTTCCACCTATGTGTGTGGTCCACTCCTTCAAATAATTTCATAATGCATAGGTTACCTCTCCTCTTGCAAATAACTCTGAATGCATCATGCTAGAATTATTCTTATGCGGCAATTTATTGGTACACTATAATTCGGATTAAGATAAATTCGACGGACAGATATCGTTTTTTTAACGTTGTCAAACTCATTTCAATTCAAGGTGACGCGTATTCTGTACATTTCCCGCTTTGAACTGCTTGACTGAAAACTAACGGAATTAATTAATGATAATATTACTGTATTTAGCAATTTGACTAGTTAGCCTTGATATGGATTAAATTGTGCATGAAAGAAGAGACTATGGAGGGATGTGAATATTTAAAAAAATGTTGAGGTGTAATCTGAACATTTTCTGAAACATCTTTAGTTATCATACATCTTTTGTAATATATACTTAAATATAAATTATATTTTGCTTCATTTAAATTAACCTTATTACCAGTTTCGTGATTGTGTGTGGACTTCTTCTTGTGAGTGACGCTTATTATATCAATGATCTTGTCATCACACGTCACTGAGAGTGCATCAATCGGTTGGAATGTGTTACCTTTACGTAGACTTATCTACGTTCTGTACCAAGTATGTTTCTCCAACTTGAATGTGTCCATATCGATTTCGGATTTTTGCCACTCACACAATACGGTTTCTCCAGTGGTACTCTCCTTAATTTACAGGAAAAACATTGCTCCGAACATACTTTGTTTGTTTATTGTTTAGAAGCCACTCATTGAAAAATATTGTATCGTACTGTACGTACTATTATTCTGGCCCCCTAAAAATCTTCGTACAATAACAGTGGAAATGTAAACGCTTCCTTACGCCATATCCTGTGCCTTAGGAATCTACCCTTCGGACTTTTATCTGCGTAAGTTGATTAGTATAATACAGTTGCAAGACATGGATAAACATTCAATGGGTAGTAATTAAGACTAACCATGGCATGACCCAAAAGTGGGCCCTACTCAAACGCATTGCATCTCAATAGGAAGTCTTCATTAATACTATAAAGATGAAAATATTCATACTCGTTTGCTATTCATAATACACATTATAAAAATGTAGGGTTGTTGGATTTTAACTCGTCGTTAAAGACGGAGCCGTAATTAGTACAGTAAAGTCACTTTTCACCATTCATATGACATCTTATAATTGAGGAATTAATGGAGAATATCGTTGGAACTTCATAATTGTATCGACATTAGTATATAGATAACACATACCAGCACGCTTAAAGCTTAATCCGTCTCATTATACCTGGACAGCCTGGGGCAGCATGTATTGTATTTATCCAATTCTGTAAACATATGCTCTAAAAATCAAAGTAACATTGACACTTCATGTCAAGGTTAAATATGTCTGCGTTCATTGTAATAATACGACCAAGAACCTACGTATATCATAAAATTACTGTTACGTGGATGGTGTCAGTATATAATTCGTTCATATGATGATCATACGGTTAATCGATACGCGGATAATCACAGTATGCAAAGAACGCTCTTGCAGAACGTTTCAGTAGTACTAACACTTTAGAACGATAACCTTGCATCGGGAGCAGACATTGAGACTCCTAGATTTAAGATATTGTCTTGTTCTGCGAGTCATGTAAATAGGAATATTAAAATAATTGATTTTAACGGTTAATGGTTAACTCTCGCTTTACTGTCCCACAAATTACGGTGCTTGCTTGCGAGTGTTGAGTAAAAAATTAATATTTCAAATTCAAATTATGCAAAATCTGCCGGATCAATAATTGTAATTAGCTATAAGAAGCGTATTATTTTGTAGTAAAAGTCAAATAGTATAAACTAAGTGCAAGAAATGCGTAAATAAAAAAGAAACAAAAGACACGACATGTCCAGGTAGATATCCTTTACTGACTGATGACTGCATCTAATTGCTTTGAATATTCCCTCTGTGAAACGTTATCTCATGAATTGAGTAATGGACCCTTCTATTACACACATACCAACGTTATATGATACACACACGTACAAGCCGGTCCTAGATTTAATTAAGACGAAAGAATAACTTCTTTTGATATCGCTTATTATTTTTGTTTCGTAATGACACTGAAATAATATTGGCATTTTTAAGGAGTAAATAGAGTAACCTTGCAATAAAAAAATGAGAGAAAACATTTAAACTATTTTTTTTTTTATTTATTGAAAACGGGACAACTGCAATCACTTTTTTATAAAAGTCTAGATTCATTAGACATTTTTAACCTTTCCTTCCATGTGATGTAAACTGTGTTGATATTCCGCTTAATTATATAATTATCTTCCGTAAATATACTTAAGGCAGAGTTCATATTTTTGGGATTTCAACGTAATACATTTATTTGTTAGAAAATCAAATACATATAAACTATTTATCAGACGTAGCAAAAACAAATGTTTTGTCAAACAATTGGGCATAACTTTGTCAATGCGTATATGCGCATCAAGAATCATTCGAGATTCTGCACGTATCAAACAAAAAAACCCGCTTAATATGCTATATCTGCAAAATACCTCATGTTTATTCCACAGAAGAGAGAAAAAATATCTCATGTTCTACTTGTAATATAATGCATATAAATATTTTATTTAATTTCTGTACATTTTTTGTGTTGACTTGTTCTTAATTCATATTTACTTTTCATGTATTATTGCAACAATAAATACTTATTTGGATGTATAAACTTTCGAGCATCGTAAGGCGACTAAACTATATAAGTTTTGTATAATACTCGACTTACGTCCGATTCTACTTACGACCGAGGTGTTGCAACGTATCTCTGTCGTAAGTCGACGAAAATGTGTATTTGGAGAAATATAATAAACTATATGTAGTGGTCACTCACTATTCACCACCGGGTGGTAAGAGTTAATTTTTTAATTTTTTTTTATTTATACCATGTTCGCTCCCAACGTGGAGCATATGGATCTACACAT
>JAGVSQ010014010.1:0-10815 GCA_022683975.1 Rhyacophila evoluta
TCTCCGCATTGGCATGACTATTGGCAGGATAGTCCTGCATTTAGGAATGAAAAATAGCTAATGGTCTCGATTTCTTAGGCAGTTATCAGGGGCATACAGACCGATATTAGCAGTTATAATAATATAGGTAAATATGTATACTTAACGTTGCTCTAATATCAACGAGGGGAAAGTATTCCAGTTAAAAAGAAAACATTTGAAACATCTTTTGAATATTAACTTTAGTTTTGAATATTTTTAAAATTGATTTTCCTACTAGTTATAATAAGTAAGTAGATAGTTCTACTTTCTAAAAAAATACTCGTTCAAATTCTTTTGCTTTATATGTTGGCATAGTGAATACCTCACTGTAAGCTCACTTTGGAAATATCCCCTCAAATATTATATATTATTTCATAAAATAAATTTTACAATAACTATTTTTTAACATCTGTGTAATCTATTCAAAAACGGAAATGTACTCACACAGATAAAATGATCATCAACGATCTATTAAAATAGTATTTTTTAGAATAAATACGTCACGCACTAAATGTTAAATTAACGCATTTAAGTAATTCAGTGTAAAATTTACCGCCATACATCGTATGTGGTGTTCATACATGCAACGTATTTAAAGATACCTTTTTCAAACTAAAAATTCAATTACTCGACATGACGATGCAAAATTTTCTTTTTACAGCTCTGAATGGCGCACACATTTTTTCCCCGCCCTATCGTGCATATAAACCTGACAGCCTTTCAACATCGTTTTAAATAACTATATTCGATAAAAAAAATTAATCCTTGTTAATGCTTAAATAATACTTGATCAACAAATTTGAATATTTTGATTTGCTTACATAAATAATATAAAAACGTGACACGAATGTATATTTGTTTTGTATTATTTAACAAAATATGCCAAGAAAAATATTTTTAATAAGCTAGTCACTTTTATAAAACTGTTTTTACATTGTTTTATTGTAAGAAAAACGTAAAAAATAATTTATTTTATATTTTCAGGACTTTCAAATGAGAAAAATTATGTAACTGTTTTCTCGTACTTTTTCCAGTATTACAAGAAAAAAATATGTAAAATAGCTTAATATAAAAGGTAATAAATGTAAAATTAAATCCGTCAATTCTAAAATATGTTTAAATAATTATATGAAAAACTGGAAAACTTATGCTACTTTATTTCGTTGTTGTACTCTAACAAACTAATGATATTTCAATAAATTCTTCCAACAACATTAAAACTGTTTTTTCCTTTTAAAATGGATAGATTTACACATCAAATATACACGGAAATCTTATTGAGTTTTTAAACCAAATAATGATATTTCACATATAAACTTTGCAGATGTGGTATACGTCATATTATCGGTAGCGTGAAATCGATTTAACCTAGTATAATACTTGGATTAATTTTTGATCTGATGTTTACGTATAGATAAGTTACATGTCATAAAATATTTTTGCTTTCAGTGTTTTTCGTGGATTGAAGAAAATGGATTTTTAAAATGGAATCGTCTTCGGCCATTATTGTTCGGTTTTGCATGAAATATTCACATTCGTTCGAGGGCGGTTGCCACAGTGAAAATGCGGTATTATTATTTATTCGTCGTTCGTGGCGGGTAATCACCTACAGTGCATTATGGACAACGCGGTCTACCAGAGACAACGCTTTTGTAACTTCAACTTTGCCGCCGCGCGCAGGAAAAACTCTCTACATAATTTACGATATCGTTTGTGAATTAAGTATTCAGCGGCACGGGGTGATATGCAGTGACTATTCATACATGTGCAAGTGTCGATGCTCTCTTACGTACGATGCCCTCATCAATTCAACATACGGCATGGAATAATAAAAGATAAAAAAAAAAAAACAAGATAATACCAATTTGAGTGAGAGCTATGCACATATAATTAATGTATCTTAGAGATGGTTTACTTCATACTCCAATAAAGAAATATTTTCCCCGCCAATCAAAATTTACTGCGTAGATCATAAAAATAAAAAAAAATTGTTAAAATTCAAAAAAAATCCAATTGACAGATGATTATTTCAGCTTAATTAGTTGAGCATTTAATTCGATCATTATTACGAATCGATATATTATACTTATAACAAATATAAATATAAAATACGAAAACAAATAAATGCGTTGAAGTCGCGTATTAGATGGTTATAGACGAAGTTTAAAATTGAATTTTACACACAATTTGACGATCTATAATATGACATAGTGTATGCATCGTTAACGTGAATCATTTTGTTCGTTCATATTGCAGGCCAGCTTTAAAAGTGAAATGGTCGAATAATAGCTGATTCATAAAAAAAAAAACAATTATAAAACAGCCTCATTTTGATGAGAAAGACAAAAGTAATCAAACAAAAACAAAAAAAAATGAACATTACAATGAGTACAATGGTTGAAAAATATACGTCCGTTCAACTGTTCGACTTAATTATTGTCTGCCCAAAACAATACGAAGAATTATATTAATAAATCTGAATTACGGAAAGAAGAAAAGAAATAAAAACAAAAACGTTATCTGTTTCATAAAAGTTTTATAATAGGACACGCGCAGAAAAAAAGCATTATCAAAATTTCAGCAAAGCTCGCGAAAAAATTTACTGCCGAAGTTGATATCGCAGAGCTTTCCGACTGTTTGGTCACCGCACCGTCGTGGATCTACCTGCCCCCATTATTGCAGCAGTATTGGGTACGGACACACGCAAACTTTCGCCCCAGCCTTAGTGGCGCGATCTATTTTTGGAAAGCCGGTTATGTTACAAGTTACAATTTAGCCGTCGCCTTATCAACGTTACATTATAACATTTCAAAATTCAAGTGTAACTAACCATATGTATGAACTATAAACTATGCTATCTACTGAATCGTATTAATAAATAAATTCCCACATTGCCTCGTTTTGCTTTTCACCACGCTAAACAATAGCGTGTTGTATATTTTATGTTGTGCAATACTTTCATTTTACTGTGTAGCAATTTAATAAATACCCTGTAAACTGCTACAATTCAATGTGTCCGACACATAATACGCATGCAATATTTTATTTACCGTGTCCTTTATCATACTTTTCATTAAAATTAACAGGCATAAATGTTAAATCATTTACGACTCAGGACCTTGATCTCAAACTATGAATTATTCACAAACATATAAATATATCTAAAACGTGATTTAATATAGAAATTACATGATACCCAATCCAACAAATTCCCAGTTTTATTATAATATAAATAACATTGTGCGATTATCCTATTTTCTCTTTTCCCAGATAATTATTATATAATATTCAAAATTAGAAGAACGATAATTCGCTTTTCTTGTCTCATTCGAGATAAATAATAACTCGCTTCGCCTGCTCTGCACATATCTACATATCTAAACATATCAATGATTTAAAGTGAAAATTTGAGAAGTCAATTTTTTTAAATTTTACAGGAGAGTATAAAAACTGATTATTTTTACGATTATTTTGATGTAAAATACTCGCAAACCTGCTCACGAATGACATACTTTTGATAGATTTGAATACAAACTAGCTTAATTATATATTTCGTAGTGTGGATCTCAGATTTGAATGAAGTATAATTCACGAAGATATATTTAAACAACTTTAAATCGTCAAATTAATACGGGACATGCATCTAGCAAGATGGTATTATTATGTCATTTTTGGCTAAAAGTGGACGCATAAAATTTGCACTTTAAGCCTTCGTTATATAATTTGTTTGATAATAGTTTTTAATTTTACACAAGTTTTGTTAAATGATTAAAATGCCACTGGGAAATCCCATTAAATAATATTTTTATCTATTTTAGTGCAAACAATTATATCGAGAAGTTTGCTTACTCATACAATACGAATAAAATATCTTCACCATAAAGACGGAAGTCGAATATAATATAAAAATCATACACCAGTGTCCATTTTCCACCCTTCAGTGTTCGTTTCTCGCGTAATCGGATTCATGGCCAGATATCGCAATAAACACTTACCGAACAGCCCTCCCGAAAAATGGCCCTGAATCTGTGTGCGCCATCGTCTTCCGCCTTGCCGCGAATTCTCAGGGGCATTATAGATTATATAAAACAGCCTGTTATCGCTTTCACAAGAATACCGACGCGACTATTTCCGCCGTCCGCCTTCTTGTGCGTTGAATATTTTTTCACACAGGCGTTGATAAAAATTCTACCTCCCGAAATTCTTCCGAAATTCAAGAGAGACGAAAAATACTCGGTTTATCATTTAATGGGCATTTAAAAAAATGCTTTTTCATTATTATTATAATAACAATAAAAACCAATACTCGAGCCTTTTCACTTTAAGTACATCTCCTAATTAAAAACGGCATACTGTGGACTATTTCACAACATCACGAACAAGCTAGCGGCTTGAGTTTGAATCTTATTTTTAATAGAATACAAGGACGCCCAAACGTGAAAATATCTAATAAAATTCGTCTTGCATCCCCCAAACTTTACTACATTAAATGCTTGCTTTTGAAATGATCCAACATTATTGTCATTAGATCTGCTCTGGATATAAAGCATATGAGTATCCACGATGTAAAAACTATCTTTACACGTTTTATTAAAAACTAGTTGCCAATCAATCGATAACCGCATTAGGTATCCAGTTTTACATTTTTGAATTTGAATAACATTATCGGAGTTTTGGGATTATTATTAATTATAATAATATTTTTGATGAATTTATTACCGCTTATTTTTGAAGCACTCAAGTGATTCTTTATATGGAAATTGAGTAAACATTTTCAATTTGAAATTCATTGAGAAAATTTTAAATACTCAGAAATCAGTGAAAATAATAAGGAAATACTTTTGTTAAACTTTTTTATGTAGGTATAATGTATATTTTAAACTATAAATACATACGAGTAACTACGCAAAGTCCTTAAGATACTTTTAAAGGCTTTAGGGTGTTGAACCAGATATGAATAATTATGTAATTTTAATGCGATCAACCCTGCGAAAATAGATAAATTACCTGTGATAATTTGATATTATCTATTATTAATACCAACAGTACATTAATCAACCTCTCGAATAATTGTACGAAACATATCGCCATAATCTAGTTCTTAAATAATATATATATACATTATATATCAGATAATATAAATGAATTTGACTGTCTTATCTTTGAGTATGAATACAACTGTTTTTTTTTTTTTTTATTAAAATCCTAAATTATTTGTGACCGATAAAGATTGGTGACAATATAAAATGTATGTAGCGATATGGTTACTATGGTTACAAGTGGGTTATACTATTCCTATCATATTTATTTTGATACATTTCCATGTATAATACATTAAAAATTACATGATATAAATATATAAGTACAAAAAAATATAATAACATTAGCATATTATGTTCATTAATCTTGTCAGTAAATTTCTTTTCAGATTAACGTGCCAAAAATGAAATATGCTATTTACATTAAGAATAGATATTTAAATAATCTAAGTTGATCGCCATTCAATCAAAATCATGTATTTCTTCGAGGCTGTATTTGTAAATGTGTCCTGACGCAAGCGAAAACCCTTTTTCCGGCATTTTATCTCGATTAACTTCACGAAAGGAAGATAGATGGCACGGCTGTCCCGTATAAGTTAAGTAGAAATTAAGATAAATTACAATAGAATGCGGTAAACATTCACTCAATAAAGATATATACCTAGCTTTTAGTATGTGATTCTACACGTCCCTAGAGATGAATACAAATATTTCGTTACATCTCTGATACCACAAAAACAACTATCTTCTCTTTATTTTGATTGAATATATTGTAAAAACGTATTTTTGTCTGAACAGTCAGTATCCTATTATTATTTAAAGCTCATTTTATCATTAAAACAATACCTTTAATAATATAGTGTATACTATCATTTATGAATATTTTCAATGCAATATTTGCACGTGGTAGTGCAGTCAAGTATTATGTATTAATAAATAATCCCGGTAGCGTAGTTGGTAGCGTCCGCGCCTGACAATTTGGGGAATGCGGGCTCGATTCCCCATCTGTCGGATTTCAAAAATCTGAATATGCAGGACTGGGCGCCCATTGGGTTAAGTAATTGTCTGACAAGCAATTCTCGTGAAAATTATCTGTCAATACGTCTTCACATTGCGGAGATCCATATACTCCTCTTTCGGAGTGGATATCTTCACATTGTGTAGATCCATATGTTCCACGTTGAGAGCGAACATGGTAAAAGAAAAAGAATAAAAAGAGAAATAGTCACACAAGCTTCAAAGATGAATATGTAGCAAAATATTATAAAATTGAAATCAGATCACATAAAAAGATAATTGCAATCAACAATGTGACTATAAACGCAAGTACACAATTGTTTTGGCTATTTTTTTATGAGTTTCATTTAGGTTGTAGCGCGGTTATTATAACTATAGTTGCGGTAGTTGCTTTAAAATCCAAAATATTCAAAACTTAATAAATCAAAGCAGACAACATTTAAGTAGGTACTCCATTTCGAACATCGCTGCACCTTATTTTGATGGAAAAGCATTTCACCTCGGCTTTAGTGCCGCCATTATAACTACCGAGTTCGCTATCGCAAGCCTGAAGGTATTCCGGTTTAGTCGGAGGAGGCCGCTTCCGCCAAATCGGCGCTCGCGAATGCGGTCGGAGGGAAATAAAACAGACCGGGAGGAGGAAACTGCTTCTAGGAAAAATACCTCCCATGCCACCGTCCTTCGAGCCGCGTTCGCAGCTTGCGTGTGTTAGTACAATAGGCCCAAACCGCTTTGCCCATAATCGCCAGAAAACCTTTTGCATTAAATTTATTTTTATTGCTTGTATGAAGGTCTGTTAATATGCCTTCCGTTATATACAACAAAGTGCAGATGACATATAAAAATATTGGATGACATACATCAGAAAACGATCTCATATCTGTATATTTCGTTAAAATTGTATCAGTAAGTTGTATCTCACTGACCGATCATAAAACGTCATATTTTGTAATATTAGCTCTAAAAAACATTAGGTTACTGATTTATAACTTAAATTTTTGAAAAAAAAATATCATGTTAAAAGTAAAGCACGGCATTAAAATAGCTTTTCCACAAAATTTGTTTGATTTTTGAAACAGTTTTATATATTTCGACGTACGAGATTAATCGTATAACATTGTATTTTAATATATGAATTCAGTTTATTTACAAAACAAAATCCATATAATTCACGTGTGATACACTTCAACCACGACCAGTCTTACAGTGGTTTATTGGCCCATATGATAAATTAATCATTTTTTGATATGATAATAATTGTATTTAAATAAATTCTTATTGTTTAATATATGATATGTAAAATAATTATAGTAGTAATAAAAATGGATTAGATTTAATCCCGTGACAGTTGAACGTATAGTATATGATATTAATCCTGCAATCGTGTAGCAAACAAAAACACGAGCGATGCATTGTGTGCAATAAAAGAAAAAACGCGTGCAACGAATGCAAACGAATGTTTTCAGTCTAAACAAAGAGACAGTCTCTCGCATAATAGCGGGCGGTGGTGCAGCGAGTTGCCAACCGGGCAGGATCGTTGCACTGGAAGGCGGAAACGGCGGACGGGGGCGGAAAAATCGCAAGGGGCGAAACGGGAGATAGGGCGGCGTCCAGCCACCTCGGCGCCGCTCGACGTCCGACCGACTCGCCCGCTTCAGTTTGCCGCCCCGAAATATAAGATCAATCATGATTGATCGTCAAGAAATTCTTTTATCATTGCTAACCACTATTTAAATGACCATTTTAAATCAATTCATATTTTCTAGATATGCTTGGTTTTGAATTCATAATTCACTCCTGATAAATAAATTTCAATACACAATAGTTTTCAGTCCCAGATATTCCCAAAAACATTTGCTTTAACCAAAGATGAACTACAATATTTGTTATATGATTGCATATCTACGAGAATTATGTATATATCCGTATATATTTCTTATTCTATTGCCCCATTTTATTGCGTATACATTTAACATATATTTATAAATAATTCATATCACCTGCTTTAAGTTGCGGAAAATATATAACGGCTGTACTTTAAACTTCATAATCTATAATAAACTTAAATTTTATAAAATTTTATACACACAATTGTGTATTTAATTTTTTTAAATAGGGTAATTACAAAACAATTAATTTCATTTTACCTTTGTAAGCAGACAATGTTAAAAACCACATGAATGTTCACAATTTTTAAATACTTCTAATTACTTTACTCAATTTAATATTTGATATTTAATCAAAATCACCAATCGCATTTTAAATTTTCTTCTAATAAAACCATTATAGATATTTCGAGCCTTGGATTAAAGTCGAAGCCTTCACTATAAATAATTTATTTAACACCAGTAGCTACATAGTGATGCAGAGTATATCTTCAGAATTCTGAAGAAATATCAATATTATATAAGGACTCCTTAAGCGGGGGATTTCGCAAGCGTTCGTAAGCAATATTCTTTTTATGTTCGAACAAAAAACTTTTTTTTATACAAAAAGTATGACAAAAGGATCGTTCGCGATGGAAAGCTGTTTCATATCTCATAAGAAAACTGACAGACATTAGTATTATAGAAGATAATACTCCGATGAACAATTTATCACTCTTTAATCTAAATTATTCTACTCATATTATAACATCAAACAAAATTCATAATTATTATAATGGTGCTTTAACTAAAATAACTTATTAAAATATGTGTTAACAAATATATTTTACTTTACTCTGATGGATTCATCTGTCAAATAAATAGTAATTTAAATAATTGTTAATTTTCAGCTAAAGTTAATTATCAATATAAATTATAAATCTGATCTTAAATAAAATAATAAACCATAAAAGATACAAAACGACATTTAGCTTAAGATTAATAAAATTAATCTTACTGACGTTGTCAAAAAAGTCCTATCTTGCCTAGTGTGTGGATAATCTATAGGTGAATTATTATAATGTATTCTCCTAACATCATAAAAAATTAGGAATTTAAGAAAATTTTCTTCTTTAAGATATTAATATTATACGTGACAAGGTTTTATAGCCTACAAGATCTTCATTAATGTAGAAAAGTTTTACAACAAGCTTTGGTAAGGACCTCAAAACACTTATTTTCAAAATCTCAAGCCCGAATTAAAACTGATATTAATTGCATTTTTGTAAATAAAGCACAAAAAAACTAAATACACACACGTATTGAATATCAAAAAAAAAAATGAAGCACTTCATATTTGTTACCTTCAAGACAGCAAAAAAAATATGAATTTCTGAAAACTTAGTTAAATCATTGTCAGTAAGTAAAGTGTACATTCTTTTTTACTACTGTATTTCAGTATAATATAGAATCCGTAATCTTAAAGCAGCGCCATGCATGTTAAATGAATTAAAAAAGATATTACTGTACTTTATTTACTGTAATATTATAGTCGAAGATTTAATTTAGTCACTACTATTATGTTAATATTTAATATGTCACGGAATTAAACGTTTTGTCATACTTTTTATTGTTGAGATATATAAACATCATTGTCAGCGGGTCGTATTATTCAGGAAGAATTTATTCCGTAACAATGTAAGAATATATTGAAATACGGTTGGCACGTAAAAAGACGGTGTGGCAATATATTACAGTGTTAATTTTGCCAATGACTTCCGTATAATATGTTTTGATGCGAGGCGAGCGTTTTTCATTGAAAGAAAATGTAACAGTGCCGAGCACAAGGCGTCGCAATCTTCGCGAACCGACGCTGCCAATTGTTAAGAGTCACGAAATGGCATACAAAAGACTTCGCGAAACGTTATCTTATTTCAGAAATGAAAAATGCAATATATCATTTTATTGTGTCGTCTCGACCTTTTTGTGTATATATATATATCTTTCGTTTTTATTTCACCTGCGAATTGGTCATTGTAATACTGAACAAATTATCGACGAAGGAAATGTCGCCTTACGTAATCTACAAAATAAATATTTAAAAGAAATACAAAAAAGACTTGTTAAAAATACAGTATAAATTTTTTTAAAGATTTTAAATGTGTAGTAATTCTTCAAAGAGCATTTATAAATTATAAGATTTTAAGCTTATTTATTTCGAAGCAAACTTCAACAGAAAACGTGATATTTTCTATTTTTTTATACCATGTTTGCTCCCAAAGTGGAGATACCCACTCTGAAAGTAGAGTATATAGATCTCCGCAATATGAAGATACCTTGACAGATTATTTTTCACGAGAATTATATGTCAGATAATTGCTCAACTCGGTGGGCATCCACCAGTTTTGCATTTTTAGATTTTTTTAGAGGGGAATCAAACCCGCATTCCTCGGATTGCTAGACGCGAACGCTACCAGCTGCGCTAACCAGGGAGACATATTCTACTAAAATAAAAAGAATAAGAATGATTGGTGTAACAATCATTTGTAAATATCATTAATAATGACTGCATCCAGTTACAAAATTAGTAAACGACTTAAATAAACTATTTTGACATGGGAAATAAACCAAATATTGATTACAACTCTTTAAAAATTGACTGCTTGCTTGAAGTACGTCTTAACCAGTGATATATTTGTAGTATTATCCAATTAAAATAGTTATCGACATTTTTTTTCCTCCCATAACGGTTATTATGTCAGAACTTCAATATAATTTGCAATAAGTTGGTCAATAAAATTATTAAGCAAAAAATTATTATCACTAATGATAGTTATTAATTTCACTAATGATAGTTACTAATTTAAGACTAT
>JAGVSQ010014011.1:0-10815 GCA_022683975.1 Rhyacophila evoluta
ACGAAAAAATGCATTCGAAAAACCGATTTTTATACGAGTATAACAGACTTTCGGCATATGGTTATAACAAAAATATTAAAAACATATTCATATAGTATGACTAGTTTCTGAAAAACTATTTAACATATATACCTTATACCATAACACCTTAAAATTAAATAGATCTTAGAAAATTATTGTTAGTAAATTTATTGACAGTAAATTTGCTATAAAGTAAAAATAATACTATGATTTAAAACAAACGATTAATTCAAATGACAATGATGAGTTCATACAGAAGTTGTAATGCTCAGAATTTCTTTAAGATAACTATTATTGGCTTCAAGCCGGAAGCAGGTTCGTCCCCTCTTTGTTTTCTTACATGTAAGTGCCCTCAACAAACAGACTGGCCTTGTTTTTAATTTAATTCTCTCAGTCGCCTCATTTTGTTTCGATAGTCGAGAACAATAAATGGGTGGATATATTTTTTTTCATTTTATTCCGGGGAATTGGCACATATCGGTTATCAATACTGTTTGTTGTTATTTTTAAAATTCCTCGTTCAAATTGGTAAACACACACAAATAGTATCCGATAGTGTAGCATATTATTTTAAAAAATACATACCTACATGACTGAATTAATTTGGAAGCGATAAACTTATTTAGCGTATACCACTATCAGAAGTTAAACATTATCAAACATATTTTTTTTTATTTGATTTAGTTTCATAAAGTTAGTTGCTTTCAAAGATAAATTACGATTAATTTCTTTTGTCTGACGTTGATATGCCACAGTATACGTCTATTTAGAGTGAGTGTATGTGGTGCCATATGACACGTGGTGGGCTAGGTCTGCATTACCAGAACGCCTAGCGATTTTAGTTGCTACTGGGCGCTGAATATGTAGCTATGCCACTATACACTTCCCATTGGGTTCCCAAAATAATCTGTCAAGGCATGTATTAACATTGCAAAGATCCATATACTCCACTTTTGTAACCGATATCTTCACACTGTGTTGACTCATATGCGCCACTTTCAGAGCGAACATGACATACATAAAAAACAAAATGGTCACTCATTTGATTAAGCTTATCATACAAATATTTAACACTGTTAACTAATTATTTAATTATGTTAAATACGACAGTACATGTATATATTATATATAAAATGATTGGGTATCTCCCCGGTAATGTAGAAGTTACCATGCGCGCTTAGCAATCCAGGAAATGCGGGCTTAATTCCCACATTTATCAGATTTTAAAAAATCCACAAATGTAGGACTCGATGCCCATTGGATAGAATAATTATCTGACAAATAATTTGTATGACAAAATCTTTCAAGACGTCTTCACATTGCGGAGATCTATTTTCTCCACTTTCGGATTGAATATCTTCACAGTGTGTAGATTTATATGTTCCACTTTCGGATTAAGCATGGTATAGCGAGATATTAATAAGGTGAGGTGTGGAGATTAATTATGTTATTAGTATAATTTCTAAATATTAAATGTGACATGAAAATGATACATTCGTTATAAAATTAAGTATTATTTATATATTTATTTAATCTAACACTTTTAGCAATGTATATTTATTATAGTAAGTGATTAGGTATTTGATGAGTCCAAATATTCATGTTCTTTTGATGATATTAAATTTTAAGATTCATCGAATGCCTTATAAGTTTGAACTTTCATCCTGAATGCAGCTCACTTTAGAAGTGTTGAGTTATCGGTCGAGTGCATTATGTTTCGAGAATATTTTATGCAACTCGTTAAAAAGTGTCAAGGGTAACTTTAAATGAGCATTCGCTCTGTCTACCGTTCATGTTAATAGTAATTATGGCGCTGATAAAATGACGGCCATGCAATTATTCCTGCATTAAAATGAATATTCAGTTTTTTTTCTTCTAAATATGGCTACTGGAGAATAATGATATTTTAAATAAATTAAAAACATCATCTGACATCGGTCATTTATTACCCAGTTTTAATTCGCAGATCATACACTAGAACCATACTATCTACCACTATCACAATCAGAAATACTTTAAATTTTGGTGACTTCCAAAAAAAATCTATACTCAAGTCTGTGTACCATAAATTTTTTTAACTTTCACACTGCATATTGTGGCTCTTAGTAAAGTCCATTTAAATCAAAGAACGTATCAAATATATACTTTCATTTTACATCAGACTTGTTGAAGAGAAGTCTCTTGGGTAATTTACTATTATTTATATCGCCGTATTACTGGCAAAAGACGTTAATGTGGAAAAAGTGAGTTTTGAAATAATCGAGTTTTAATGATTAAGTCTCTGTGTTAAATAGATTTTACGACAATTTCTTAATTTATAATGATTGTACTTAAAATAATATAAATTCTGTGATAAAATAAAAATCGGAGTCGGAGTCAAAGTCGGTAAATTTTGAAACCACTGGTTTCCTGGTTAAAACACCCTACAAGAAACAAGCCAAAACACGCCTGTAGTAATCGGATACATTGGCGTAGCTACCGTGGACCAGCTGGACCGGATCGCTTCAGGCGCAAGAATACAAAGGCGCAAAATTATAAAGGATGAAATAAAAAAGTGCATAAAAAACGAGAAAACAAGTGTGTTAACTAAACATGCATACGTATATTTTGTAAATGAAATATTCAGTAAATATTAGTAGAGACTCCGTGCTTAGAGAATTTTGATTTGTTTTATTATTATATTAAATTGAATATTTTAATGTTCAAACGTCTTGAATTTTAAATAAACTGTTATTAAGTACGGCTTAAATCGAAGCAAGAAGAAATAAATAAGGGAAAAAAAATAATCACATAACTCTTCCAAGAGGGCGTGCCGATTTTACTTGCTCCAGGGTGCTGAATATACAGCTACGCCACCGGTCGGAGATGTAATAAAATAAACGAATCAAGTATTTAAAAATATTGAGCTATTAACTGATGGAACTTTTTAAATTATTGTGAATTGGGCATGTTTTTACTGATATACAACAATTTTTATGAACGATATATCGGATGTTTTCATTTAACAGAAGGCAAAGACATTTCATCGAAGATATTATTTGTATCCGTAGTCCGTTGTCTTATTTCCAAAATTTTACTATCAGAAAACGAAATCTTTCGTATTGAATAAAATCTCAATAAAACATGTGTTTAGCGTTTTGTATAAAAAGTTATTTACATATTTTGAATACGCAATTTGTGATACGGATATGACATGATATGATAAGTACGCAATGCGTGAGAAAGGTCAAAGATATACGTTTTAAATATGCACTTAAACAAATATTGAAATTTTAATCAAACATTTCAAATCGTATCCACATGTGAGTAATACTCAACGGAAAGTTGACACATTCTTCGAAATGTTGACAAAAACCACAAACAAAAAATGTCAATGCACTGAACTGACTCACAATGAAATATTGTTTGACAATGATAACAAAAATATTTTCGTACAATATTGAAATTAGGTTTGCAAAAATGACTCAGATAAAATATGTTATTATTTTTTTTATTATGGTCACTGCGCTTTGATTAGACCAAATACATATTACATATTCAAAATACTGATAATTTATTAAGTATAGTATATTATTGGTTTTTTTTCCGCGGTAAATGAAGAAAATATTTTAAACACTTCGTTTTGGTAATGCTTCCAATATTCTTACCTTGTTTGAACTGCACGTGTTGATTGTTCACTGCTTACACAACGTTCACAAGATATATAAAGTGTTAATAATATTGGATCACCAAGCACTACTCAGTAGAACAACCAAAAAGCTTATATTTATTCTAATATAAAATAATGTTAATAATCAGAAAAAAATATTCGTTATAACACGAATTAAAAATGAAGTCAATTCAAAAACATAAATTAAGAGTAAAAATAATGGTTGATATTTTAATTGCATTATTCATTCTGAATACAACATAATCACTTATCCTATTTCCGCTGTGTCGTTATCAATTTTTCTTATTAGTAACACCAAATCTAAGTCACAACCGAAATAGCTATCGACACTTTTAAAAATATATGATACAATTTCTATTCAATAATCACAATATCCACAAAATCAAAAAGGATCTATTATAAACAAATTTAAAACACACATAACACAGGATATAAAAAAGAATGTACAAAAAACGGATAGTTAGTTGATTGTATGTGTACAATTTACACACTAAGCCGTTAGCCGAAAAAATCCCGAATAATAAAACAAAAAATTCGTCATAGCATTATAAATTAGCATGCAAAAAATGCATCACGCCGTCGTGAAAGGTGCATTCACCTTAATGTGTACTTTACGTCATGTAAAAAAAGGAAAACTAAAAAAACAAAGGTGCATTTGCTTAGGTCACCTCGAATAAAGTTGCATAATTATTAACATTATTTACGCCTTGCAATATTTTAAAAGTGCCAAACGGATGTTCTTAATTTAAATGTTTGGCGAGTGCACAAAAAACAGTGACCCGAAATCGGGTTCATACAACTCACTCAGTATTGCATCTAACTTTTGTTCATTCATGATTGTAGTCGTGGTCTCATTCATTTTGCGGGTCCTCGCATTGTCAGGGTAGTTCATAATATAAAAGCTATTTAAAAAATATAATTGCACACTTAAGTGTATTCGAATAATTTACGAAATATATTGACTTACTTTTTCAATGCATATATATCGGAAAATATACATGAATAATTTCATAATTTAGATTTACATAATAAACGTTTTTTTCATCATACACATTGGCGGTTGATATAAATAATAATAATATAGTAAGTATAAATACTTGGAAAAAGGTAAACGACCAAACTTGGATCACAAATAGAGATATAAACGATAAGGTTTATAGTTTGTATTTTTTTTTTGGATTTCCCACTTTCATTCAACTGCCAAACATTATCAAGAATTAATGCACTTATACAACATTAAATCTTACTATTCACATTGGACATTTCCTAGTGTAAAATTGTCTTCTCGGTGGCGTAGTTGGAAGTGTGCGCGCCAACTGATCCAGGGAATGCGGGCTCAATTCCCCATCTGTCCGATTTAATAATCCAAAAAATGCAAGACTGGATGTCTATCGAGTTGAGCAACTATCTGACAGACAAATCTCGTGAAAAATAGTCTGTCAAGAGGTCTTTACACTGCGGAGATCCATATACCCTACTTTCGGAGTGGATATCTTCGCACTGTGTCGATCCATACGCTCCACTTTGCAGCGAACAGGGTATAAAAATGGATATATGTATCATAATTTCAATTTTGTGTTTGATTTGTTGATGTATTGATTTCCAATTTATTTATATTATATTTAGATTAAAATTTGCTCTCATTTGGTTTGATACCGTATATTTATGGTAAAATATATGAATTCAATTTTTATAAAAATGTCATACACGTCAAGAATAACGAGTTTATTTAATTTAAAAAAAATATGTGCATGTATAATGTGTTTATGAATGTGATAGAATTCATCTAGAATCTAAAATGTGAGGAAAAAATACATATTAAAATACATACAAATGAATATTCTAAAACATAGTAAGAATAACATAAATATTAATTCATCATTCGAATCAAAAAAACTTATTAACTTGCAGTAACTATAAACAAATACGTTTTTTCAATTCCATAAATAATATATCTGATAACTAAAAAATGTTTGTATTAATATGTAATGAAATCAATCAAAGGCATTACAAATTCATTATTTATTTATGTGAAGGATACAATATAATTTTGATTTAGAAAGTACGAGGAATGAAAACTGTATTTTTTTAAATGCCGCAAAATTTTTGATGAAAATAATTGATTACTTTTACTTAAAATATGTCTCTTTAATCAATTAATTTGCGTTATCAATTATGTAGTAATTTAATTAAGTTTTGAATTACCCTCACATACACGCGTCATCAAAGTACTACGCTAGTATTTTTAACAATCGTTTTTTATGCAACTTGACGTATTTTGACTGTTTTTTATTAGTATGTGTAAATGACTGCATGCACACACACATTCTGCTACTGTTTATATATAAATTGTATATCAGTACTGTGTGACTGGTATCTGTCAGATAAACCAAATATGTTTCATTTATGCGACAGGCAACATCGCGACAAATATAATTGATTATTTATACAGATATGCTCATTTATACATTTACTAAAACAATAGATTTTTTATTTGTAATACACGTAATCAAATAAACAAAACGTATATCAGATTCGACATAATGTGTCATAACTTATTTCTGATATATTAACATTATATATCAATGAAAGGAAAATTCTTTGAAAAAAGTTTAAATTCGCTAAAAGCTGTGGTGGAAATACATTTCAAATAACAATGTTTAGATTTCAAAATGAAACACATTGATTTAAAAATTTGGTTTTGCATGAAATCCGGAGTCACTGGATTTATTATTAACACCAAAAGCTTGTTTTACGTAACCCTGCTGATTTTGGATTATCATAAATTTGATAGGCAGTAACTGTAATCATAGAGTGGACTAAATATTAGTGAACACAATGTGTGTTATTGATTTAATATCCAGGTGCTTTATGTAAATTTATTGTTCGTGGCATTTTATTTTTTCAACTTTGTCCGCAATCAATGTTGGATATTACGTAAAATTAACGATGATTCATATTGTGATTTTTTCATGAACTACTTTTAAGCCAGTTGCTTCACTAATTGGGTATTTGAGTATCCAGTCCTGCGTCTGTAATTATTTTATAAACAGCTACAAAATTCAAACTAGTACTTAAAATGACAATCATCACGTTTTAATAATAAAGTGATAATATTTAATATACGTCAAACAAAAATGATTATCTGATACTGAACGTGTTTATAAATTGGCTGACAATCAATTATCGCAAAAAAGTTGTCAACATAAATTTTTGATACTCGATTTCTGGAGTGGATATCTTCACATTGCTGAAATTCATACGCTCCACTTTCGTAACAGACATGGTAAAAAATAAAATATGCATAATATAGCGTTAACAAGTTAACGCGGCGTAAATTTGAGTATTCAGAATATTCGATAAAATACTTTTTATAGTACTTTCTTTCAATACAAAATTGGAACCGAAGAAAACGACGTAGAATTCGGTATCCGAAATCTGATACGATTAGAAAAGTTGAAAAAGTTTGGGGAAAGCTTTTTGATTACGTCTTGTAATTATTTTTTATTAAAAAAATACGATATTCTAATAATTGAGTATTTTTTTAGCACCCTGCACTTGCCAAAATTGAATTTGCTTGCATAGTGATACGGCAGGTATGTGGATAGGGGGGAGGGAGCGAACGGATTTCGGGTTGTCCCAGGTCAGTAACACAGACAGACAGTAGTATAGCGATCGCCTCTACGCGTGACGTCACACTGCCCCAATGCTGCCAGCGCCAAAGAGGAATGACCCACTGCCGGCATTGCCAAAATGCATACAAATGAGAGTGCAACCGAATTGCATTCTTGTCGGAATGCCAGCGATGAAAGCGAACGTTATCGTGCGGTTTTGGTTGTTTATTTTTTTCGGTTATCGGTCAATAACAGCATTTATAAATAACTACGAATTTTAAATTTTTTTTTGACACACTGTAAACAGTGTAAATCCCGATTAGGGGGTAACATTTCCTAGACAATTTTTGCTACCGGGAAACGGGAAATTTAAATGAATATTGACCGGAATATTTTTATAAAAATGGAAGAGCAAAACAAAATAAAACGGAAAATATACGAAATGGCCGTATATATAATAGTTTCTCTAAAAAATAAATTAATTTAATGAATCCAAAATGATTTGTTTATAACTATAAAATTTAAGTTATTATACCATATTGTAAAGATACATATAATTATAAATGTCATTCTATAAAATAAAAAGGTAAGTCAAGTATTTAAAGTTGATTTGAACTTATTGAAATAATTTAGAATTTATGAGAATTATAAAAATGCTTGTTTTTAAATAAGTTGTCATTTTGCCACCTGTTGGTATTAAATCAAAGTGCGTGTCCATTATTTTTTTGTGAGAAAAGATCAATGCAATATACTATGTAAGAAAAAGGGCATAATTGAAAACTATCTGACCAGAAATCCTCAATAATGTTGCTGTGATATGTAGAAAGATATTGCAAATATTTTCGTGGTGCAGTTTAAGCTTAAGTATTTTTCTCGTTTATTATTTAATTTCTGCCACCTTCAACATTTTCCTTCATAACGAGCTGCAAGAGATCATATTTCTCATTGTCCAAAGTAATGAAGTCTGCCTGCATTTGGCAATATGTTCTCTGTTATTATAATTTATTTTATAATATAACCCAAAACTGGAAAAATATCTATCACAATTTCATCATAAATTCTAACGTCGGGCGTATGATAGTAAATAAGGACGTAGCTGAACGTACAATTTAATATTATACTTAAACATTATTATACACCTAACTAAACACTTGAAAATAATTTAGATAATTTTCATTAATCACGTTCTCTCCGAATGTAAAGCGTATAGATGTTTACAACGTAAAGATATCCACTGCATATGAATTGTGAAATATCATTTTGTCTTGACAGATTTTCTTTTTACATGGATTGATTGCCAACCAATTACTCAAACCTTTAAGTTAAAACAAATCCTTAGCAGATGTGGGATTCGGACCCGCAATCTCCGACACCGAAGTATATCTCTTTGATTGATCACTTATTAACCTGAATAATTTCATCAACCAGTATTTTGAATTTTGGTTATGCTATATTTACTAAGCGTTGTCTTGGGAATAGTAATCTCGATACCATTTTATTCGTATAATATTTGTTTCTTTCCACATTACTTATAAAACTTGATTCTGTAAATAATAGAGTGCATATTTAATAGCAAAATAAATAACACAAAAAAGAAGACATGCAATCACGAATAAATGTAATAATTTCCAGTATTTATGAAAATAGTAGATAATTATTTTTAAATTAGCAACAATGTAAGCAATGCTTTATATAATATTATTATTAATTATTTAACGTATCTCTAAAAGGTTTTTTTTAATGAAATTACATCATGCATATTTTAATTTTCCTGAACAATATTTATAGTACATTATGTTGCAAATGAACAATATACACTGGTATATTTATTTTTATTGTTCGCGCGCCAAAGTTTTGTAAGTTGTCAGAAAAAAAATGCGCAAATGCCAAGGTAATTTAATAGATTTATACCTATAAACCTAAGCTACAAATTTACATTATACCTTGGTTTCTATCAAGTTGACGTAATCCGTATATATTCATGTTTTGTTTACAGATTATTTTAAATACTCATAAAAATATTACCGTAGAACTATAATATATTAAATCACAGTTGATTCTGTTGAGTAATGTTCTATATTTTCCGATAACTTATCACTTTGTATCATTTTATTTATCATTTTGTGTGTTTTTTTTTCACACAAAAAGTGTGACATATTGTAATCATGCCGCTCCTTTAAAACCTCTTTCTACATCTTCCCATCTCATGATAGTATCCATTAGTTCTTTTGAATGCATTGCATAATAAAATGGAATTTAAAAAAGTTTCAAAGTAATAATTTTCGGATGAGCTAAAAAAGAGCCAAGAGAGATCTAATTGTGACTTTCTTGGATATCCGCAGCATATGGTCAAGTTTCGTCAATTGTAGCTTTATTTTTATGATGATTTTCATGTTTTTTTATTTTATCATGTAGAACGAAGTTATATTTTCATATATATGTAATATTCACGTTCTGATTTATGCTTAGAAAGCTTCAAGTTAAGATTATATAAAAGCTTGTAATTTATGGGAATATATAAATTGAATTTTAAAGTTAACGAATATTTGATTATTGCATTGGATTCGTTACTTTAAAGCTTAAACGACACTTTTTCACATAACGTTTTTTATCAATTATCCTACTTTTTCATTAATGCAACAATACGTAATATTTATTAAAATGGTATGAAATATTGGAACCATAAGAAATATTTAACAAGGGCTTATTCAACTCTCTAAGATTTATTTCTCGTAATTTAACTGATACCTGACATTTTCACAAGGTGAAAGGTCTGGTGAATACACCAAAGAATTTGCTTTCAGCTGTTCTCAATTTTCTTCTCACTTATCGTCATGACAGAAAATAATGATGATGGGAGTTTACAGAAAACGCCTGAGGTCTGGCCTACTCACTATGGTCATTTTAATATATTTTTAAATTTGCATGAAAAATTCAACAACCATTTATAATTCATTATTATAATAAATTGTATTGCAATAATTTTTCTTATTTTGTTAGCAATGCATATAAGTAAGAAATTTATTTATTATTGCTTACTGTAAAAATTTTTAGTCAGGTCATAAATAAATTATAATGGCTGATTATTTTATTTACGTTGACAATTGTAAAATCGATTTTTTTGCATAACAACCCCAGAATTTGAAACATATAGATCTACATAGTATAAATAATGTCTTGAAAGTGAATCTCAATGAATATCAAAAGCAAAAATACTATAAAATAGATTGATTTTTTGCATTAGAATTGATGCAGGAAATATTTCAACGCATTATATTTTTATCCAGATATGCAAAATATTTTATTATTAAGTACAAGATTTAAAACAAAAACTTCTTGTACCGAAGTCCGAGTTACCAAAGTAAATTTAACGGATCAGCATGTTACTATATATATATATCTATATATATATGATTAATATTTTCGACTGATGGTGCTTGACACAATAGTAATTTTTGGTAGTATGTTATATGTTCGCTCACCGCCCACATATAATGCAGCCTGAAGATG
>JAGVSQ010014012.1:0-10815 GCA_022683975.1 Rhyacophila evoluta
TGTGGTTCCATATGCTCCACTTTGGGAGTGAACATGGTTTAAAAAAAAAAAAAAAACAACTAACTTTCCTCTTATGTGCTCCAAAAAATATTCTACTATTACAAAAATTTTGACGATTTCGAGTATACTTTAGCATAATTTTTTTTATCAATTATTATACATGAATAGTTATACAAATAAACATGTTTTTTGAATAAATAAATGTTTACTTTACATATTATTTATGGTTAGTATGTATATTATTTTTTAGAGTAAAATATTTTACAATTTCCATTTGAAGAATTATTGTAGTATTGTATATACATATTTTTGTATGTCATGTTCGCTTCCAAAGTGGAGCACATGGAATCCACACAGTGTGAAGAGATCCACTTCGAAAATGGAGTATATGGATCTACTCAGTGTGAAGACGGTCTTGAAAGAATATTTTTCACGAGTATTGTTTGACAGACAATTAAGCAATGAGCATCCAGTTCTGCATTTTCAGATTTTTAAAATCCGATTAGATGGGAAATTGAACCCGCGTTTCCCGGATTGCTAAGTGTGCACGCTACCAACTACGCTATCCGGGGAGACTTATTTTATTATATATTATTTTAGAGTCTGCGTGCGCGTTTGAAAGGAAATGTGAATTTAAATTTTACAGCTGCAGAATTTAAAAAAAACCAGAGATCCAAGATTAGATACTTGAAAGTTCAAATAAATATTGACTTTTGTGAAAAAAAAACTAAATAACAGTGTTTTGAAATATACATAATAACGATGTGTAAATCAATATATTCCATATTGAAAGTGATCCATATATTCCAGTTTTGGGGCAGACATGGTAATATATATAAATATTAATAAGCAAGACAGTTATTAATGGGATTAGTTGATTGAATTTACCCGAACATAATACCACAATCCTTGAATATATATCCTTGATAAGTATTTTAAATAATAATGATAGTAATTATTATTGTAAGGACTTCATAAAATAGAATAGTGTCTTGGTATTTTTCGAAGGCTGATAAATTATTCTCAGAATTTTAGAGGAAGCTTAGAAGCTTAAATGATTTCCAGTACAATTTAAAGTTTTAGCGTGTGAATCCCACCAAGTTTAAGCACCTGTTTGATTATAATATGCCGAATTGTTGAAAATTATTGTTTTTTTTTTTAATTGAAATTCAATTATTGTCAGAAAATGTATTCCCAGTGGTTAAAGCAAAAATAAAATATTCATATTTCATCAAAACGATTTCAATTTTAACATAGTTGTTTTTTTTAGTTCATATTTTATTGTAACGTTTGAAAAATCAAGGTGAGTTACAAAAAAAGAGACAATCAATAAAATAGTTTTAAAAATAGAATCATACGACTCTTTCTTTGGCTAACATATTGTTATACATTTTTATATGATTATGTATATTATATTTTGCCTTCTAAATTATAAGAATCTTTATATTTAAAAGTTAATGCGAGTTCATTTTCTAATCGAATTAAATTTAAGTAAAAATACAATTAGTTTGAACGTGAACTATGTGACAAAATGTGAAAAAAAAATTTTCTCTTAAAAGAATTAAAAAGTTTAATATAATTACTACATAGCCACATATGATACGTATATTCATCGAGAAAACATAATGATTTTATATTAATGGGTACGTTAAATCGCTTTAAAAAGCTTTAATAAGGTTCACCTTGTTTTAAACATATCTACATTCTTCAACAAGTCAACAAATATTATCTTAATCGACCTTATTCTTTTTATGGGATTAAATTTAAATATTCTGTTTAAAAAATATCCATATAATATAAATAATGATGGTATTGTTATAATTTGTGTGATTTTGCAAACTGTAATTTGTATATAAAAATGTCTAGTAACGTTATTTCTTCAGGAAGTAAGTATGTGTAAAAAAATTAATATTTGTTTACTTTATTTCATATGCCACACATTAAATATATTTGATATGGCCCAATAGTATTTAATGTATGACAAATGATTTCTTTTGTTATTATTGCTAATAAAAAGAGAATGCTAAATTATGAGCAATTTAAATAAGACTATAAATCAGTGGTTGAAATGTAGGCTTGACATTAAGAAACTTGTCGCTTCGGGCACATATAACTTTGTGAAGTCCTCTTGAATAATTATGTGACGTTTTCGTGTTATTCAGCATTTGTAGCCGAGAGGGCGTCACTTGTTTGCGGCCGAAAGTTGCCTCGTTATGCCAACTTTTGCACTAAGTAGTTCAATCTCGAAACATTTCTACTAGTAAGAACATTCCTTAAATCGGCGCTTACCAACCAGTTCCGTTTAAGAAAAAACAATACTTCTCAAGCACTGATTTTAATTTTATGATACTTCGTTCAAAACTAAAAAAGGTACATTCTGATAAAATGTAGCATAAAACACATATTATAAATCAATTACAATGGAAACTCGATTGCCGAACCAATAAAAATCGTATTTTTTTATTATTATTTATATTTTATATTTATTTATAAATGTGTATTTTATTATAAAGCGATTACAGTGGCGTAGCTATCGAGAAGCAGTTGAAACAGGTTGCTCCAGGCGCACAAATCAAAAGGAGCGCAAATATTATTGAGAGGTGCAAGTAAAGCAAAGTTAGTGAAGAAGCAATGTCAAAATTGCCTATATGCGCACCAGGCGCGCGTCTAAGGGCTCCAAATCGCCTAACTATAAATTGCCGACTTAAAAAAATGAGAAACACAAGATTTTGAAGCAAGCACGAAAATTTGAATTTTTAAGATAGCGCAAGACCTAAGCAAAATTGGTTCATTTTAAGTACAGACTAATTCATAATTTATTGATTCATGTTAACTTAGCACTGTTATAAAAGGTTTTAAAGATTACCTAAATATACAACAGCCTTTGTTTGATAAACTGAAAGAGACATAAGAACTAGCGACCGAAACTTCTATAGTTAAACTTTATAGAATGATACAAAATGCCTAGAGCAGTGAAAGAAGATTGGGGTTAACAGTAATATGACTGAAAAATACCAACAACCATACTAGTTTTTAGCGTCAGCCTTAAGTTAGATTTTTACGTGACGCAAGAGGCTAGACCTAAACGAGACGAGCCCAGTGAAGCAAGCTGAGCTGGTAATAAGCTATAATCTTCACCCAAAAAGGACTCAAAGAGCTGCCATAGAAAATAATGTTTTGTTAGTTGGTAAAAAACACTTCATTTGAATGTAATAGTCAAAGTACAATAATAGTTATAGAGTACTATGTGCGGGACGTGGAAGGGTTAGATCAGCTTCGTTTAGCTAGTAACCTATTGACGCAGTGAGCTTGCTTAGTTCTCTTCGTTTACGGTAAAGACGAAACTATAAAAAAAAAATCACTTTACTGTGTGAGTTATGCTTAATAAAATCAATATTAACTTAATTTCGCTCGTGGTGGAAATCTGACTTAATTATAATATTTACTATACAGTCAAAGTGGCTAAGATATAAATTGTATTACTATGTATATTTTAACACGAAGTTTTATTAATATTTTGAATGATATTTTAAAAAAATAATTATTAATGTTTAAGCTGAATTATAAAAAAAGGGATGGAGTTATATAACAGTACAAAAATCCATACAATAGTGGCTTTTTCAGCCGTATATGAGTGTAATTTAGGAGAAAAGGTTTAAATAAAACTAATTTTATTAAATAAAATAAAAAAATAAAACTATAATTAAAAATAATTTCAATGATACATTTTAAAAATTTAACAACTATAGAAATGATAAGAGATTTTTTTTTGTATTATATTCAACTATTTGGCGTAGTTTTATATGTATATAAAACTAAATAGAATCATTAAAACTCTTTTGTGTAGATTAAAAAAGGATTTTTTTAAGCTTAGTAGATAAAGAAGTGGGCACAAGACAATTTTTAAAGATAAAAATATCATTATTATACCATACTATATTTAGTATGTATGGGAAAATATACCTTATTTGTTAATCCTTCCCGTGTATACATACCCCTTACTTTAAGTGACTTCTTTTCTTTCGGATACCAGCCAAGATGAATATAATTTAATGTAAATGCTTGTAAACCATTCATCTTTATCTTGTTTTTTTTTTTAGTATAAATACGTTTATTTAAATACGAAAATGTGTTTGTAATTAAATTGGGATGATTTTTTAGTTGAAACTCTGGCACTTTTTGTAGAAAGTAATTAAATATTATGGGCTGTATTTTGCAATCGTTCAAAATACTTTTTACTTAAAATCATTTGGAACAATTAAATTTGATTTTTTTTAAATGAAAAGTGATATATGTAGTGTACATATTAAAAATAAAGTGCTGTATGTAAGCAATAGTTTGTTGATGGCTTAATAAAACAAGATATCTAAGAAAAAATCTGGAATGTTTTCATGATATGGTGTTCAAATAAAGAAGTAGTATGACATTATTAGTGTAGTATTTTAATCGAATAAAAATTATATTTATATAACGAGTCGTGACTTATAGCAAAGACAGCGTATTTATTTTTAGGCCCGGTCTCAGTGATATCAAATAACAAAAAAAAGGTTTCCCATCTAAGCGCTTAGTTCATCTTCTCGGCACGATTTTCTTAATGTTCCTGCGGCACACGTTTGCCTCTTGCAAATATCAGTTTAAACGTTGCAGTAGAGCAAAAAAGGCAAGTATTTCGCGAAGAAAAAATAAGAGAAAAAAGCAAATAAAACAAGACAATGCTACACATCAGGCTTTTAAGGAGGCTTTAGATACGGCAAGGTACTAAAATAAGCAACGTTTTTTTTTAACTTCGCAAAAGATTTGAATGAGTAATGTTGTGAGCTTTCTTACTTTCTTAGGAATGAACGAATTAATGTCTTAATTTTTTTCGCAGCTTTTTTTATACAATATCAAAAAATACTCATTCTCTTTTTTTATTAACTATAAAATTCGTAACATAGCCTAGTACTTTAAAATCCGATTATGCTTAGGCTGACCATATTTTTTTGTTATTTTCTTTTTAAATTTAAGCTTAACAAGTAAATAAACATGTATAAATTATTGATAAGTTTCAAAGCTAAGTAACAGTGACTTTATATTGATATACATCTTCCTTGAATAGCTTATTTTTTCAAAGCTTATTTCCTAAGTCATCGTACTGGATGAGTGTCAGAAATTCTCTTTTATTGAAATATTATCTATTTTTTCAGTGTTTAGATTGTAGTATTATCAAATAATTTATAAACCATTACTAGTTACATTTTCATTGCAATTTAATTACCGTGTAATGTAATACAATGAACGTGCAGCTTTTTTACTAAAAGTAAAAAATGTTCGAGCAGTATTTTAGCTTAGAAATTAGTTTACGTGTACTAGGATGTGTCTGATTTTTAATCCAATAAAACTGTATTATTGGCTAGGTTTTTTTTAATAAAAACGGCATAAGAGAAAGCTGAAATTTATTCTTAAATAAATCTCCGACAAAATAGTCTGATGTAGCAAGCTCTCACATTTAAGCTACTCAAATCCCACGATAAAAATATATCATAATATTAATTTACCCATGATTTTATGTAAGTTGCTAAATGTCGATAATCCATATAAATATTAGAAAAAAAGACACTTTTAAAATGTGAAAAAAATGAAACTGTCCCATCCAAAACTATAAGTATGGTTAGCCTAATTTTTCTAGATCAAGTACGGAGTTATATTTCAGAACCTTCAGCAGATTCTTTTGGTGACATGTCTACTAATTTATAACTATACAAAAATAATAAACACATAAAAACGTGAGAAATGAGTTTAGTTAAAACAATCTAAGGTATAATTAAATTCAGTAGGTAATTTAATTAACAATGTTTAAAAAAAAAATTAGGCTTAAAATCAGTTTATATATTATATCACCATTCAAAAGCTTTAATATAATGGATTTTCACGCCACGTCTTAGTGACTGTTATCATCCAAAGTGTGATATATATGTATAAAATATTGAGACTAAGCAAATATTTATTTACAAGAAATACAAAGTAAAAATCTTAAGTGAAGTATTTTTCCTATTTCATTAAATTTTCCTGATATTTTTTCAGCACTTTTTCGTAAGTAACTTCATTGAATTTTAATTTAGCTGTGAATGTCGAACTTTCACGGAAGTCCATGGAAAGCATACGCGAGAAAGCATTTTAAAAACTTAACTGCTAATTTGAGCATTGTCTTATATGGGCTATCAGATTTTTCCGCAAACGTGCACATCCGCCCAGAATAATTTCTTTTCATATTAGATTGGGATCCTCCTTAAAGAAGCAGTTAGTACGTTTCTTGGCTGGCGCAGGCGAAACGCCGGAATGGTATTTTCCGTACAAATGTCTGTACAGACAATAAACTTAATCCCAGCGGAGCGATCTAATGTGTTTCCATTAAAAGGGAAAACAAGAAAACTGCTGAAAGAGGCATGTTGCTTCATCAGACTTACATATATGACTAACAATTCGTCGCCATAAATACGATTGATGAGTAATTTAATTATTTAACTGTGATGATGTTTTTGAATATCTTAGAGTCATCAGGACAAGTTGACAGCAAAGAATTGTTCACAATTATAATAAAAAGATATTGTATTATTATTGAACGAACTTTTATACAAATTGCGTTAATTGGCATCAAACACCGTTAAATTCACACAGTGAAAAAACGTTTTATACGTTTCAGAGTATGGAAATCTTCATATTATGATGTGCTTTAAATCCACAAAAGTACACTTGTTACGTATGTAAATCGAATAAGCACATTACAATACGTTTCAAACTGGTTAAGTTCAGCTATGTTTTATCTAATTTACTTAAGTCCAAATTATTATTTTTCATGCCGCATCAAAGAAATAGCTTCGCATTTTTTTGTATCCGCTATGGTTACTAGATTCTATCATTAAGCAAAATTTCATTTCTTGCATTGATTTTTTAGTGGATTTAACGTCATTTTATATTACATCGTCAATTTTGTGTGATACTTAAAAAAAGATAGACGAAAAAATGCAAAACAAACGTTGACAGTATTTCTCGGTGGTATCATGGACGAAGATATATCATTGAACTGAAATGAAAGTGTTAAAATACAAGTAAAGCTTCGTTTGTTTCATCATTATTATTAAATTTAAAAACTGTTAATTCATCTAATATATGTATTATCATATATGCAACAATCGCAATGCATATCTGTTTCCATATAATGCTGGTATCAAATGTTGACAAAATATTCTTTCACGACAGTTGATTTTCAGTTATAAAAAACAAAGTATTGAAATTAATTAAAATATAATCAAGAAAGTCGAGAAAAATTCTTGAATTATTTATACATATATTTATTGGATTATTTTCCCGTAATGCTAAGCATATACTTTTTGACAAAAAAAAAAGTAAATAAAACCACACTTCAATTTTTTAAATTAAATACTGAGATTTAGTATAAATTACAATCTTTCAAATTAAAATTTAATATTAAAATGAAAAATTTAGCCCTCTCAAAAGTTGCCTGTCGTAGAGTTATCTACCTTATCTGAGATATAGAAAATATGTAAATTATTATGTATATGTCATTGTTGTAATAACTTGAATATTTTGAGTTATAACTTTAGATGTTGTAATATAATGAAATTAAGATCAACAAAATAATGCTGACGAACCTGTCGAAGAGCTTTTATCCCATATCCTAACTTTGCTTAACCGCCTGGGGGAGCGAAGGGATTTGGTGGTTTAATGTTGAAACACTGCTTTATTGTGTGTATGATAAATACAATAATTAAAAAACAAATGACAAATAATGAATATTACTCTGGTAAAATTTTCTGAAATTGTCAATACGAGGAGCTTCCTGAATGCTAATTATTTATTTGAAATATATATATCCCGGTCAACATGTAATTAAATAAATTTGTTTGATAAAATAAAACAAAATTATATAAAAATATACTTAACATGTTTAAAATTGTTCCGGAAATATTGAAAAGATAATTTAGTACAAAATAACATAATATTATGACAAAGTTTAAATTATTGCAATGTTTATGGTAAGTTTGTGTGTTTATAAAATATTACTTTGTATTTGGTTAATATATATTTGAACTTCAAAGGTATGGCTTGAAAAATATATATAATTCACCATACACTTATGTATCACGTTAAGTCGCCACACAATAAATGATTAATGCTTCATAATAAATTAAGATTACGATATATCTTATTGGTGTGACCATTAATTATTTTGGGAATTTTTATAGTATAATTTATCTATACGTCATTCTACTTGAAAACGTAAATTTACAAAAGAGAGACGAAAGGATTTAAAATGCCAAAGAAAGTTGTCGCAAAACCGTGTACCAAAAGGTAAGTGATAATTTTTTATTAGTGAATGTTAACTTTGAGCATTGTGCGTAAAATATAATATATTTATATATTTCTCGTCTGTTCTCCAAGTTTGCAGAAAAGTAATGTAGAAAAAAAGTTTTTAATAATAATATGCAATTAATACTCGGCATATTAATATAGCCGGGTATATTACATATATATACATATGTATCTCATTACTTATTGTATAAATTATATTGTTTTACGAGAAATCTTTACTGTATGTACATATTATTAATAAGATTATCAAGTAAAATATGTGAGGTAATGAAAATATCTAAATGTGGCAATTATAATTAAAAATAGAGTAGATTTTTATTGGGTGTGTAACCAACACTATACAAGTTTAGTGGGTGGTTATAGACCATTTGGTTATCAATTTAACTATTAATCATAAATCGATTCTACAATGTTAGTAGACTTGAAACTGAACCCTGCTAACATATTGAACGCACAATGACTAATTTAAGCTTTTGAAAGATAGGGTCAAACAAGGTAATGATATCAATACGTATGCAAAAGCTTTCTGTATAAACCAATGAAATACTAGCGTAGTTATTACCATAGTAATCAAACCATTTGAGTCAATTCAAATGCATTACGCAGCCCACAAAGCACATGCGTTAAAATTTCACTAATATTCTACTGTTAAATAATGGAGTACCGGGAAAGCTCCCAATAATTATTGTAATTCCATTCTAGTTCAACTAACGACTTAATGAATTGCAGTAATTTGAAATAATTATTTATATATAGTTTAACCAAAAACATCCAAAAGCTTTGTTTGACTCAAAAACTATTTCTAAAGATTTGAAATAAATAAGGGTTAAAGCACTACATTTATTACACTGAAAAACGTGATTACAAGTACAACTATTTCTTGTGAATTAATATAAAAAAATCATTTCGCAGTAATCAAGCTTACTTAACTCGTTAACTGCACTCGCTGTTTTAGCCATTTTTTATAGAATATCAAGGTTTGAAATAATACACATATGGCCGTTTTTAAAGGAAGGAGTACACACTATTAAAACCTAGTCTAATGTTACTTTGCGGCCTACTTATATATTTTTATTGATACTTTAATCTTTATTTCAAGCGTTTGGCTTTTGTAATATACTGATATTAGTTGCTAGACGTATTATCTAATTGTTCCATGGTCGTGAAAATATCTACTAACTTTTTAAATTTTATATGTAATATATTCCTAAATTTAATAATTTTGCCCACGAATAATTTCATCATATATTTTAACAATATATCAGACACAATTAATTGATTCTTTCTGTATTAGTTTTGACAGTAACATAAACTCCAGAGAAAAATATCTAAACATCTCTTGGACGATGTCTAAAAGTTACATCTTAATAATAAATATCTTCTAATAAAGACGTCAGACTGATAATATATTTATGTTCCATCTTCCTGAATTTTTCGTCATTAGTTGTTGCCTGTTTGTATTTTAAAGTTAAAGTGTCCAATTTATGTCAAGCTTTTTTTTACTAGAATTAGTATAAATAATACAATATAATGAACAAGGAAGGTAATAAACTGGTTGATTAATCAATCATTTGGCAAAATCCCATCTTGAATTTATAAATAATTATAAAACATATATTTTTTTTCCTACCCGGTAGCATAGTTGGTAGCGTGAGCGCTTAGTAATCCGGGGGATGCGAATTCAATTCTCCATCTGTTTTTTAAATCTAAAAATGTAGGGCTAGATTCCCATTGGATTGAACAATTGTCTGATAAACAATTCTCGTGAAAAATAATCACATTATGGAGAGTAATATACCCCACTATTGGAGTGGATATCTCCATCCTCTGTAAATCCATATGCTCTACTTTGGGACCAAACATGTTATAAAAAAAAATGTGTCAAATATTTTCGTCAAATTTTTCTAATAACCAATTCTCCTGAAAAATAACCTATTAAAACAGGTCTCTGCATTGCGGACGCCAATTTTAGAGTGGATATCTTTACATTGTGTAGATCCATATGGTTCACTTTCCGTGCGAACGTGGAAAAAATATTTAGCTTCAAGAACAAATACTTTTGCAACAGAGAGATAAAAAAGAATATTAACCTATCTTGCATATTCTTTAAGCCAACTAAATTTTGGCATCTTGGAAGGCCGTTTAATATTATACACATAATGCATTCGTCAAAGCTATGTGATGCAAGATGCAAAACCGCAAGAGTACTTACTAGCTGGAGACAAAATATTTTGAAACACCGTGTGGTATAAGTATGGTATATTTAAAGAGCCAATATGGAAGGTTTTTTTCCATATATTACTTTCAACAACATGTGAAAAGACTTATTTGTTTATTATTATAAACAATTTATAATGGAAGGCCGGTAACCAGACAACTGCACACGTAACAAGTGCTCACATGACATCTGCGCATACATTGAAGTGCTCACACTAACACAGA
>JAGVSQ010014013.1:0-10814 GCA_022683975.1 Rhyacophila evoluta
CCATCCTGAAAAAATGTAAAAAAAAATTATATTTATCCAACAATACTAGTCAATATATTTCACACATTTTCTTAAATAAAAAACCAAATTACACATACATGACTAATTAAGGATATTACGATATTATGTCAAGATAATATTATTTTCTTACTTAAAATTATAAATATTCAATAAGAGTGCATCAGATAGATAATTTAAGTGTTGGCTATTAATCATTTGATTGACGTTTTGGGTCAATATATTATGCACAGCAAACCAGTAAAGAATCAAAAAGCTTATGCAATGTGGCCAACATAATTTGAAACTGAAAAAATTCACATACCTTCATCTCGTTTATTCTCTTATCCAGAAATCCAGTAAAGCTACTATCAAGCAACGTTGTATTGTTCTGTTTGTCTCCAAAAGGGAACGGGCTTCCAAAGCCGTTTGTCATTCCATTATTCCCTGAGAATCCATTCACTCCCATTGGATTACTGAAGCCATTAGTGACGCCATTTGAAAAAACATTTCCATTAGAAATAATCCCTGAGAATTTTCCTGTATCAAAAGGATCAAATCCAACCATGCCTGATGTACCATTCGAGAAACTGGTATTCTGTGGAATGCCTCCATTTTGTGGCGGCGATACACTAGTGGTGGTGGTTTGGAATATGGACGATGTGGTGTTGAAGTCACTTAAGTTGTAGTTTGGAGTGAGGTTAAGTGCGTTGTTGGTGGCGCTGGAAGGCGGCGGAATGAGGTTAGCAGGCGTGTGGAATGGTGCTGATCCGAAGAGATCGTTTGCAGAGCCATTATGCATGCCATTTGCATTCTGGAGGGGAGATGACTGGCGCTTGGTGGCTTTTGGTGGAGGGGCCACTAGAAACAAAAAAAAACCATTATATTTTGAATATCACTGAGAATTATTACTAATCAATGAATGCTTGAATTTTTTTTTACTATTTAAGTTTGATAGCAAATTGATTACTAAATTGGATCTCTAGAATATGAAGATTTAAATTTTTCATAAGGAATACATTTAAATTATGTTATACGTGTATATAGTTTCGAATATGTTATAGCAAATATAATGAAAAACTTTTGTAAGTTGTAATAATAATTAAATGTAAATTATTTTTAAATGGAATATCAACTTGAAACATTGTACGATACAGTTTAATAATACTCATTTAACTTAGACTTACACAATGGTGCTGAATGTCCTCCATTCATAGCCTGGGGAGATGTTGAAAGGTTTGTGGAGATGGAGGAGTTGTGTGACGAGTTCTGTGAGAGGCGAGGGCGGGCAGCTGCCAGGGCCGCCGCAGGAGGGTCACTCTCAGCCGCTCGAGGATCAAAATCTATCAATTTTTAAAAATTACAATTTCGTCTTAAAAATTCTATATGAAACATATCAAAGATTTCTAATTGAGAACTAAGATATTAAATTCAGTTACCATTTCCACTTAAAAGATGGATGTTTTGTGCAGCTATTGGAGCTCAAACTGACAAATTTGATTTAATCACAAGCACATCCATTTATTAACTGAACCATAGCGCGCATTAAATAGTATCATCTATATTTTAATAGATATATATAGGTATCTGTCTAATCTGCAATCCATAAACAGGTGCAAGTACTGTTAATGACATTTCAGCAAACAACCATATGATGTGATTTTTAGAATATGAAGACGATTCAACAATTTAAGTCAAGTCATACTAAAGAAAGTTAACTGTTTTTACCACTATCTGAATCCGAATTAAGAAGTAATCCTTCAAGTTTGGTGCCAACTGAAGGATTTTTGGATGGTGATGATAAATCTATTGAGTCATTCATCAGGTCTGCTATGTGATTGCTGTGAAAAAAAGGGATTTTTAGTTAAATAATCATAAGGTGATGGATAAATAATTCATTACAAAACATAGGACAATACGTAATTTGGTGAGAAAAACTTAAATATATTTCAATCTTTTTGGTGGTATATGATGAAAATTTCTGTTTCCATCAAAAGGCTTCATCAGTATTAAAAGGTAAAAGTTATTATTGTTGCAATATTTCAAATCAAGGTTTGAGTGAAATCGAAGATCAAAAACTTGTTCTGCTTACGGTTAAGACTATAGAATTTTCAGAATTTTGATGACTTTCAAAACATTAGACTTACTTGGTGGAATATAATGGTGGAGAGGATGGCAGCATATTTTTGTCTTGTGATGAAGAAATCATATCAGCACCTAAAAATTGAAATGTTTGGTTCGTGTCACATTCATAAGAGTGTTACTTTAGTTTTATTGCCACCATGCACTTCGGACAGAGCATTTAAGAGAAGAGGCATTTTTTTATTGGAAGCTTGGTTTTGTCATTTATCCTTAGTTCAATAGCCATAATATGGCAAGTAAAGTAAGGGAATGCAAAAATGTTACAAACATCCATGCCTATATTTATGACTGGCACTAGAACTGACCACACTTGCTTTTCTGAAAAGTAATTGTGTGCATTTTTAACACTGCAAATTTTCATACTCATATCACCCAAAAAGTTTTGGGACTGTGTCCATGATACATGAAGTGTGCCTTGTCGACATTAAATTATATTAATCAGCTCTTAATAATAACCTGTAGTATCAGGGGTATGTGTCCAATCGGTGGCATGTGTGATGCCTCTCCTAGCCAACCAAGCTGCGAGCTGATCATGAGCGCTGGCATCTAACAGAGCGGCCAACTCTTTGGTTCTAGTGGCAAACTCTTGAGCTTGGGCCCGTGCACGGCACGCCTCCAAGCCTGCGGCTTCTGCGCCAGCCCCTCGCTCCATTAGGAAACGCCTACAAAAAATTGAATGGGCAAAATCATAATATTAATCTATCATAATTATGTCTTTATCGTAATTGTCATAATAGAAAAGATTCAGGCAAAATAAAAAGTCTTTACATAAACAGTTAATTAATTCAGATGTTTTATAGCTAACGTATGAATGAATAAATCAAGATTTTTTGAATTCTTCAATATAATTTGTCATTTTCTATCTATAACAACAGCAATAACTTTGTCTATGAAACTCTATAATTGATAATATCATTAGTGGTTTGGTTTGTATATTGTTTTACTCACTTGTAAGCCAAATCAAATGCCTGACCGATGGTTAGCGTGATTTCAGCTGCCAATTTATTACTAACAAACACAAAGCATTCATGTTGCTCGTTGCCAGAGAGTGAGGTCCCATCTGTTGTGCTGTTGACCACGCTGCTCTGTTCTGATGGATTCGATCCATTCAATGGAGACACTGAGTTATTTCCTCCGGCTGTATCTCCTTTCGCAATGAATGAGAAGAATTTTTTTGCTTCTTTGTCATCAGCGCAGTATGAGATTCGGTGAAGTGGAAACTGATGGAGGATATTGTTTGTTCGTGGCTCCTGAATCCATAAAAAAATAATTTTCACTGTGGCTTGAGATTGAGGTTAGTGGACACGCTTCGAAACTAGATTGAAGTGGTTTTGATTCCAACAGCTACCAGATTTTTATAAATCTTAAAATGCATTTGCCCAATAATTTGACCAGTTGGCTGACAACTAATTATTGTGAAAAAAATCAGTTACGTCTTCACATTGCGAGGTTGATATACTCCTATATACAGTATTAAATTAGCTACAAATCCTAGCAAAACCTAGAAAGATGAAGAGAGTGGTCATCAAAGATGACTTTAGAGGTGTCTTGTGATGTTTACTTTAATGATTACCTGATCAACTCAACCTCTTGAACAAAAACAGAAAAGTCAACATCTGTTCCAGTGTGGAACACTTCGTTTACTTGTATGAAATCCACATCAAGATGTGTGCTCTTTTATATGCGTAATTAGTTTTATATTTGAGATTACAAATTCATAATCAAATACAAAGTATACACCAATTTGTTACACAAATGCGTATCTCTACTCAGTTTATAAGCCACTACAAATACTCATTTATTGCATTGACACAGTTAACACAAGAGACATTGAAATTAATTATACAGAACTATATCACTAGAAGAGTAATTATTATTAAGTCATAAATAAGCAATAAACAGTAATTGTACCTTGATATTTCTTTTGTTGGTCAAAATTTGAACCAAAATTTGTGTGACCTTGAATAAATTATTGGCAAAATGAATATTGCATAGAATTTTATGGGAAGTGTTTATTTTAACATTTTTTGTTTTTTGTATACAAAGGAGAGGTGCAGTCGTTCAAAACCATTCAAAAGATTCAAAAGATTATGCTAATGAAGTTGCTTCGTCAATGTCAAATTGTATGCATTTCAGAATACACAGAGAATTGATCTATTTGTCAAGGATATGATGTATTCATACCAACAATATTTTGATAACAATAACAAGATCTACTATAAAAGGATACACCTAAGTATAACATTTTTACATAGCAAAGAACTGACCTGTAAAATGTAATTCATGGTGAAGCCTCAATAAAATTCAGTTATATCAAAAATAAAAATAATGATATTATACCATTGCAATTTAAAACATTGACTGAGCTGTAAGTAAAAAAAAATGGCCGGCTACTAATGTGGGCACATACGAATCTTTGTTTAGACACAAAGCATATGAGAGAATAATATTTTACCTGAATGGCAACTCCATCAACAGATATAGTGATTTCCACTTTTTTAGTCTTGGCTCCTGTCTCCGATTTCCTCAATTGCTGTGTGAACTGTAACCTCCGGATCGCATCTTTTACAACCTCAATGCCTTTCGGCTGATCCACTGTTGTTGTGCCTAGAAACTGTGAGAAGAAAAAAAATTATAAATAATTTGCATTTACTTCATCAAATTCAATAATAACTATTGAGTAAATTGAGTCTTTTAATACAAATGATTCCATAGCCTTATTCACACACTTGCTGCAATTAGCTGTTTAAATATTGTTTTATGCAATTTCAAAGAAATATTGAATAGACTTTGGCTTTATTGGATACTTTTCAATTGCACTTTTGCTAATCAAATTCAAGTATTACACTAACCGAACATTTTTCACGCCAGATCAGGTTCTCTTTGAGTATTGTGTCTAGTTTAAATCTCTATATGTATGATATACGATAAAGCTCATCTGGGTTGGTGAGAATGGATCGAGGGAGTTATTGGCATTTTATTAAATAATTTTGAATTAAGTATTTTCTTTGTTGAGTAACATAATAATGAAGCTTGTAACAGTTATTGCAGTAAGCCACAAGCAAATGTGAAGATTTCTTTTATAAGACCTGATCCACTGAACATGAATGCAATGCATCTGACATAAACTTAATATGTAACATATTCCGAGTTTGTAGGCAGCTATGTGATATGAACCCACGTCCTCCAGTTTTTGTGACTATCTTTTTAGATTAGATATTTTAAAAATATAATTCTGTATCTGTATATTATTAATCTACTACAAGCATATATTTTTAGAAAGTAGGCGGTTCAGGGATAAAAATTTTATTATGGTGATAGAAAAGGGTCAAAATGCTCAATTTCCGATTTTAGAGGAATGTCATATGGCGTCTGATAAGCGTTATCAAATTACTGACGCCCACATTGACTCAGGGATAAAGTTCATTGTAATAATAGTTTCATATTTCTTTTTGTTTCAATTGTTCTGAGTACACCAGACTCTGATTAAAGATCAAAAATTGTATTTTATTTCGAGGACATGGACCTCACATAAAGAAATGTATCAACCTAACATTCTAAAAAAAAGAACAACGATTTAGTAACAGCAAAAATGCAGAATGATATTTCTTTATACCTATCATATTTCTTTGCGAGGCTTTCTAACAATCAATTTTCCATAAAATATTAATATGTTCTCAATTGAGCTTTTGGGTCATACAGAAATAGCAGCTGTATGCAGAATATCTTATCTAGCAAGTTTCCTTGACAATTTTACTCCTTATGAAAGTTTAAAAATCTACACTACATCGTTTCTTCAATTTTCAACTTCACAACCTAGATTCAGGCTGGTTGTCGCTGGTGTGATTGTAATCCACACAGATTTTAATTACCTGTGAATAGATGATGAGGTAATAACATAACCAACCGCATTTTCTTTTCATTATATATGCTTTTATATACGTAGATGGCTCTAGTTTCATTAATTCAAAATTCATACATAGGCGCGTTGAAAACTAACTAAATCTTTCACTAGTTGAACAAACTATGTAAGTATTATTGTGTCGCACTAAACAATTTTTTGATTAGAATAATTTAAATATAATATAGATGGATTTATTTATTTAGCAAGCTTAATTTCAATCTTACGACTGCTTTGTCTCGAAATATCGTAGAATTTTTTTTATACATTAACTTAAAAATTAATGACTGGCTATCCAATTACTTAAGTAATTTAACTTAGAACAAATCGGTCTTTAGGATTCCTACGATCCACAATTGGAGTGGACAGGAAAATTTTAGATAGGTAGTTTAGTTCGGAACCTATTTTAAAAGTCAACACACAATTAAATTATTATTCAAGATATCTGTTTCAATTCGAACGAAACTTCTTAAGCAACACTATGAGCATGCGACAAATCTGGATAATTAAGGTATTCTGAAATTTAAAATACCTTGACTAAATATACAACATGCCCCTTGAGTAGTAAATCAGAGGCATGCAGCCATGCTCGCCCTGGGGTACCGCCGGTGGCTGCTTGTCCTGTGGTGGTTGCAGTACCGCCACTTGAATTGGTACTACTGTTGGTACTGCTCCGGCCGTTGCGACCCTGCCAGAACAGCAACGTCGACATCCTCAACTGGAAATATATAAAAGGAATCAAATTAATTAAGAATTTGTCACCCATATGCTTCTGAATAATATAGATTGCCAAATAAGAAACTTAAATAATCCAATAAATTAAAGCCAATGCATGTTAACATAGTATAAATAAAAGAATCATCTGCTCTTTCAAAAGGAAATCTTTCGCCAAAGTTTGGGAAGCCAACCATATAAGTTATATCTTTATGTAATACTGTTTAGATTGAGTGGTTGTACTGATAACCTAATATAGATACTAAATATGACTGATACCTTTCTTTAATATACTCCAAGTATGTCTTGTAACTAAGAAAAAAAATCTATCTCACAAATTGACAAATAATTATGCAGTTGAAATTTTTTTCAAATTCTTCTTTCTTATATTTATTGTTTTTCCCCAATTGATTTTAAAACTTGTATTTATTTCTGCTTTTGCCTCATTCCAAGACTTGTTTATAAAAAAGTCTCGAGTGTAAAACAAAAAAGAGGATAATAGAAAAAAATAAAGATGATGAAAGAAGGACGATTTGCATCTTCAATGAACTAAAAGACACAGGATAAAATGATCTGTACTTCCCAATGGGCGACTGCTGGATGATTTACATAATCAACCACAAACTTGGGACTTATGTGAATTATTGTGTATATTGTTGTAAAATTAAAACAAAATTATTTGAACAGTTTTATTGTTTACCAAGTTTGAAGTCCCATTGGCAGTTCTATAGAAGCAAAATAATTAATTACTTGAGGAAAACAACTTTGAATCCAGATAATCAAACACATGCAAGTGATTCTCACGAAATATTAAAAACCGGTTTCTGCTGTTGTTCAAATTATGCACCTTTTTATTTTTATTGGCATCATTTTAGAAGTATTAAAATATGCATATTAGTTTTTGAGAAATATAACTAGGTGCCAAGAAAATAATCTATAAAAAAATACTAGTGATAAATTATTGCGGTCTATGTTTGTTTATTGGTGATATATTTTTGCAAAAAGTCAGGCAATTCTGAGAGATGTCAGTGTCCTCGCGAAGACGACCGACGACGTTTTGTTGACAATGTATACACATTAACAAGTTTGATCAGCTGTTGAAATGACAGAATACAAAATAATATTTATTATTGCGTCCACGCGTATAGAAATAGCTGTGACATTGTCACATGCTGTCACATGTCATATTTTTTTTATGAACGATCCGCTCCAAAAACTGCGGGTTAAAAAAGAAATTAAATAATAGATTTATTGACAATATTTACTTTTCCACAAATTTAATACAGTCACAAGATTATAGCATGAAATTGAAGTTAGCTTATAGACATACAATAATTACAATGAAATCTGTAATAAATAAAAAAAAAAAACATTTTCTTGAAGTTCCTAAAAACATTTCAAGATAACAAATGATCGAATGGGGATACAAAACGATTAATTGTATTATTTAAAAATCCCAAGCCGATTCAAACAAGCTTGCCACTAAAAAAATGTAGGAAAAGTTTAAAAAAATAAAACTTGTTGGTGAAGTATTAATTTTAGAGAATATGCTTTAAAAAACTTGTATTCTTTTAGCTAATTAATTTAACGGTATTTTATATTTTATAAATAGGAATCTACTATCTCGGTTATTGTAATAAACATTTTTTGCAATTTGTTTGCTTAATTTTCTCATTGAAGTTAAATGATTTGAGGTTATATGGAAACATTTTAACCTAAAACTATAAAACATAAGAATATTATGGTAAAAAAATAAATATCAAAAATATATATTCAAATTCAAACAAAAGACAAACCTATTTCTATGCACTCCGGTACTTCACAGAGGTCAAAATTCTTTGAATCAGGTGTGCATTGAAAAAATAACTTTTAACATTGGAACGTTGGAGTAAAAAATATTTCAAAAAACACAAACGAATATAACCCTTCTTTCACATTACACATTTATCTATTTTTGCATGTGACTAATTGCACAAAATCCATTTCGTTTTTAAAACGCTGGTAATTATTATATTCGGATTAATGAAATGTTGTACAACAATATCGCATGGCACAAGATAACTTCTCTACTGAACGATTGCATTGGAACTATTATTATTAAAATTAAAATCGAGTTGAGTCGTTTTGTAATTGAGCTGGTTTCCGTTCATAGCACTGCCTGACACCATGTGACTGAATACATGTTTTACGATTGTGTTAGTAACACATACGGTGCCCATTGTGAATGATTAGTTTCGCGGTACTTGAGAAAAAATCTTTCTGTATATTAATATATTGGAAGATTTTTTATATGTCCTATCATTTGGATGACAATGGAAAATTTATGCATACCAATCGTTGATGGCTTTTGATAGTAAAATCTTAATTAACGAACAAACATTCACATGTAGTTCATATGCTCCATCAGAACTCTGCAGCAAATGTGCAAAAAGCGTTCTTTGTTCGGTTTTATGTAATGATGAATCTGATGTTTTACGAGTATTCTATAATAAAACACCATAGGATCATATTAAAACATTTCTTGTATGGGTACGTAAAATTTTATAAAGTTCATTCGATAGGACAACGGAACTGAGTATGTCAAACGCCAGATTGACGATATAATATAATAGATAATAGAGAAAGAAAATGTAATTCTTTCTAGTATTCTATTTATTATCCAAAATTTTGTTTACATGTATCTTACATATTCGAATACTTTGAAGTTATTTTTTAAGCATCCGTAAGATGACAAATTGAAAACTTTTAAAACTGTATTTAGGGAGTAATTTAAAAAATACAATTTATAAAGACTAGTATGGTTTATAACTTGTATCTTATATTACGTAAATAAATCAGTCAATATTTTTGTTAAAGGAAGTCAAATCACTTTCATTTTTAGCAGCTGCTATGCTGGCATAGTTATTTAGTTTACATCAGAAGGATATTCGTGCGTGATATTATTAAAAACAATAAATTAAAAACTATTTGCACGGAAGTAGAATTAATTCTTTTTTACTATCATTTTAAAGCGAATTCTAAATTTAAAAACAATTTGCGTCGGTGGTGGAAAATGCCAATTAAAAAATATGCACGTATAAATTTAATAATGAAATGCATTTTAACTTGCCAGTTTCCAGCGAAATAGAAAGTCAATGTCATACTATTAAAATGCTTTTTTACATGGACAGAGAGGAAATTCGGATTTTTAGGGCCACCGTACTTCAAGCAGAGACGCATCGAAAACTATTTTTGCCTACTCGAATTAAATAAAATATTAAGCAGGTATACAATAAACTCACATACGTTTTTTAATATCATATAAATATATATACATAAAAGTATAATATATAGTTTAAATACGTAGCAGAAGTGTTTTCTATTGCTTGCATTTACACTCGCATTCTTTAAAGGACATTTACGTAACGCAGCATTTTAAGAGCAATTCAGTGTATACCATTTAGTGTATGTAAAAACGTGAGCAGAAGTAATAGATACAATGAAAATGCTACAACAATTGTAGGTATGCCATTAGCACAGTAACGGTGACAGAGTATTGCATTGGATCAAAATTACTATTCGAAGAAAACTAGTCATAATTTTAAAAGTAATACCCTGAGTAATATAGTAGTGTAGAATATGGGTATGCATTTTGTCGTATTTTAAATAGATATTGTACAAAAATCGAAGTCGCCAAATTAGAGTTTTAAAATCAATTGAAATCCATCAAAATAAACGGTCGCTTGCAATACACTAATCCTACCTTCTAATTTATCCCGTAAGTGTTTAACAAAGGGTTATGGCAATTGAATAAGAGAAACAATATTCTCTCGTACGCAGTCCCCACTCCCAGGCTGGAGCATGAAAGATTAGAATCAATCTATGTATCGTAACGTGTACATATCATTTTTTTTTAAATTTAATTCGATTTATTTTGTACATAATTTAAGATGATAAATAATCCACAGCCCTTTTACAAATGCAGTCGACTGTCTCCCCGGTAGCGTAGTTGGTAGCGTTCTACGTCCTAACGTTCCGGGGAATGCGGGTTCGAATCCCCATCTGTGTCGGATTTCTTAAA
>JAGVSQ010014014.1:0-10814 GCA_022683975.1 Rhyacophila evoluta
GGGCAACCAGTCCTGCATTTTTCGGATTTAAAAAATCCGACAGATGGGGATTCGAGTCCGCATTCCCCGGATCGTTAGGCGCGCGGACTACTGACTACACTACCGGGGAGACAATGTTTATTAATGAAAACTGGTTTTTAATTTCCAGCTATCTTAATTATAATTATAATATCTGTATAATACTAATTTCAATAATAATATGTAGATAAAATCATTTTTCAAATTTAACCATTCTTTCTAGGGCTGTTTATTTATTTTAATTAAAGCACATTTTACAGCTTTAACGCTACTGTATTTTAATATAAAAAAAACCGACCTTTTAGAAGCTGCGATAAATTTATAGTACAGTCGAATACCTTGCAAACGAGAGGTCACGAACTCGCGTGGACAGATGCATTTCAGCTTTTGCCAAAAACCAGATCAGATATTAGGTACCAAAACCGAGTGCTTTATCCAGTTTGACAGAAGGCAAATGTCCGTCCCATTCCTAGATAAACAAAGCCTAGGCACCAGCTTACATATAATAAAAATAATATGAATTCGTACGACGCACTGCGCACCTGGAGGCCATTTAAGTATCACGTTGTATTTTTATTGACTAATAGTAATTATAATAGTAGGGAACTTATAGCAATGTGTCATGGAATTGGGAGCAGATTGCAATGTGCGTTTTAAATCGTGTATGCTTGTTGCAAGAACAGTGCAGATATTAATATATTTTTCATACAATATACTATGGTTATTTGTTAGCATATATAATAAGACATAAGACATTTCGGATCATTTAACCGTGGTGAAAATGTAAAGAAAAACTGTTCAGTAAATATTCGTACAGTTGAAGACTGAACCTATTTTACAATTGAGATGTTTAGATACAGCTTTTATCTATAGATTAAAAATGTACTCGAATCTGAATAAAATATTTGAAAAAAATACTATTCCTCTGAATGCACATCCATTATACAAAGATACAATTTTTATGTTTGATTTAATCGTTATCAAAGATATATAATAGGTGATAGTTATTATGAAAAATATATATATTTTTGTTGTGTGGGCTTGCTGTAGGTCACATTTTTGTAACGCACCATTTAATAACTTAATAAGAATATTATGTGACCTGGCGCCAACATTAACAATTCGGAAAAATATACACAAAATACAATAATATTATAAATAATAGTTATTATTTTTCAGTGAATTTATTCGATGACGAATTTGTTAAATAAAAAGAAAGTACATTGCAGCAAAATAAGGTTTCTAAGTGGAATATCAAAGGTTTAAAGTTTGAAGGGTTAACGCAATTCGGTAAACACGTTATAGATGACTGATGTTAATGTCAAAATATTATTGTTTATGCTTTCATTTCCGAAAATATTTAAAGATTACACATTAACTGTCTAGACATTAAGTGAAAGTCTTTAATCGGCAAGTACTGTTATGGTATGTAATTCGAGTATTTGTAATCAGTATATTTAAAAGAATTTCATTAAATGATTGTTATTATTAAATTATGTAGAATTGTATCGTCTTGGTGCCCGATTGGCAACGTGTGATACAGTGACAGAGGTTGCGGGCTCAAATTACGAAGCTGCACGGAGAGTTTCATAATTAAAACATACAGAACTGAATGTCTAAAGACAACAAACAGTCGTAAAAACAAGTATTTACACTGTGGAGATCTAGATGCTTCATCGATGAGTGTTTATCAAATGTCACTATAACAAAAAAACCTTAATGAGGGCACCAGCCCCTGGCAAGCGCAAATTTTAAACCACAAATGTTATCTACTACAATCGAAAACACTAAAAGAAAGTAAAATATAATCATAATTTCTTGAAATTTATGGTGATCGTGAACAACCGATGACATAATGAATTACCTATATTTTAATAAATATTTGTTAGCACAAATTCACCACTACTCGCTAAATATTGTTTTATGTCTTCTTCTCGTTTAGATGTTAATTAATTTATAATTTCATATTAGAAAGTGTTTATAAATTATGCAGTTTTGAACTATACGATGTAGGTATACATGTGCTAACATATAATTTGCCATTGAATATTATACACATAATGCAGTCTTAAATGTTACTTTAATTTTCCCACAAGATGTCAGCACTTCCGCTTCATGAATAATAAGATATACATAAACATTTTGTTAATTTCGTAATAACAAATTCTTATAAATAATGCAAATAATGTGAAGATACGAGTTATTTTTTATATTTTGAATTGAGAATAATATGTGGGGCATTGTAGTGGCACTTAATGGCCGTAGTAGAATATTTTGTATTTTTATGTTGGTAATTAATTAACTAACATTCGGTCAATGTGTCAGTCGTTCCCTTGTTTATGGCTGATCAAACAATTGAAGTGTGGCATGTCAATTTAAAAATAGAACGTCCTCCCTAGCGAAGTTGAATAGATTGCTAGCGTGATCTATAAATATTTTTGAGGTTAGAATACCGACAGATGAAATAATTGAAGTCGTCGACCTGCGTATAAATTTGGGGTTAATTTGTCGCCGATAAAACCGATAAAGTCAAATAACACGAGCCGACATCAAAGGCAGCTGGACTAATAGATAATATAAGAGAATTTTTTACGATTATTATATTAGTAATATGTTTTATTATTGAATACAATTTGGGAGTAATCATAAGTATAAAAATATACTTTCAATTCGAAGAATGACTGCAATCAGGGAAAAATGTGGGAAATAGAAATGTATATAGTATTACGTATTTAATTATTCTTACCAGTATAACAGAGTGCTGCAAGAGTGTGTGCGTGCCGCCTTACAACCGCAGGAGAATTGGCCCATTGTGTTCGTGTGATGACGTGTTCGATGAAGTCAAATACGGTAACTCCGAATGTCATCCACTGCAGTCGACGAAGCAGAAGAATCTCCCATTGCTGTTAAAATAAAAGATTACAATAATTAAAATCATTTTCCAATGTGACTTTGAATATACAGATTAAATAAATCAAACATTTCAATTTAATAAAAATATTATGTTAATATATACTTCTTGGGAGCCAACTATTATTCGTAGCAAAAGCCTTTAATTTGTTTTTAAACGTTTGATCGAATAATATCTATGGTCATTTAATATTTTGATTAATGAATGGTAGAACATCATACAAATATTGTTTTCGGTACAGAATATTGTACCATTTTTATGAAAAATCTCCGAGACGTATAAATAAAAACTGAGTTAATTTATAATATAATTGAAGTTCAAATTAAATGCGTGTTTGACTTTATAATTTAAACGGTTAAATCGAAAATGCATTAAGTAAAAAAAGTAAATAGTCATTTTCTCAACAAATTACCGTCATTCACGACGTGGGATTTCCTCCCGACCTTTTGACACGAAGGTCCCATATACGATTACTGAGGGTCTCCGCAAGTCCCAACCGAGCAAGAAAAGGTCAACCCCCACGAGAGGGTCGAGAGTCGAGGCCAAGAAAATAAGCTCTCAAGAACTAGAAACCTCTCATTATGACGTCACTTCCGTAGAATAAGTTTTTTATTGCTACTCCCAAGACTTCCGGAGACACGCCCATGTATAGTGACCCCATAAGTGTGCATTGAAGTCGTACACAAGGAATAGGTTGAAAAGGCTATGGATATTTCTGTCTATTTATTTATATTACTTTTTTTAAGGTAATAAAAAATGTGGGGGTTAATTTATTCAGTCGAATATGATGCTACTACTTAAATTACATTTGAAAAAAATATATGGGCAAGCATTATAAAAACCCGTTTAAAAGAAAATTGAATGAATGATGATTGTAAATAAGGTAAAAAAATATTTTTATCAATTATTATCTCTCAGTATAAGTTTATTTAAGCTTACATTGGAGTGTAACTATTCAAACATTTAAAAAATCTATATTAAATTTTACGTGTTAAAAGCCATCCGCTTACGAGTTCACGAAATTCAAATGATATGCATTTTTTAAATCATATTTGCTCCAAGTATAGAATACATCATTGAAAACGAAGCAGCATCAGATATATGAAATTTTAAGATGTTTGGTATATCTCTCATCTATTCAATTTGATAGCATTCATCGCGTTATGAGTAATGGTAGGAGCTGTATAACTTGCGGTAGTGGTTTCTCATTCAAGTTATCAGTATTTCTAGCCAAGTATATGCATTAAATGAAACGATTACACATACTTTGAAAATGCAAGATTAAACCACAACTAGCCAACTCCACTTGTGTTCAATTTTTAGGAGCGACGAAAATTTTTGGTGTATGTTTGTGTTACTGCATGGAGTTGGCTGGCGCGTGCGGGTGATTTTTACGTTTTTCATTTTTTTTTTCGTTCTGTGTGCGTTAGAATAATTTGATAAATGGCATTAAATCGGTTTTTTGACCATGAGTGGAGTTAGCTGGTTTGTAGATTAAGCCACCTATATAGTGAAAATGTATGAATTTTCTCATAGTAAATTCTTTATAGCAATGAGTGATTTTATAAGTATGGCATAAAAGTAGTTTGTATTTTACACGTCTAGTATACTTTTATTCAAGTATACTTAAACAAACGACGTAATATGGGGTATATCGTTTAAAATAATTACCAACAGCGCTTTGAGTGCCCCCTGCGACCCGAGACCCGCAAGACAAAGACCAGGGTTCCAATTCGTCTCGCCCCCTGCCATTGTTTCGTCGAAGATCGAAAGAAAATTTTTTCACGAACAATTCAAAAATTCATTGATATACGTATTATTACGTCAGATTTAAGCGAAAGGTCGGCAATTATTGCAGTGTAGATATTATTTGAACTATAATTCTAAGATGTAAAAAAAAATGTAATGTAATATGGTCCATTATGGTTAGTTGTGTAATTTATACGACATAGGTGTTAATAAATGATTTTTTTCATTACATAATTATGGGTTACATATCAGATTACATATATCACACTAGCTTTTAAACCTAACTCAAACTATAGAAAACCATCGTTCGAGTTACTACTTATGTTTAATGATTAACTGTTTTGTGTTGTGATTGCACAACTATTGTTCAAATTTAGTTATTAAGAATAAATAACTATTATAATCTGTGGTATATTATAAAACATCCAAGAAAACACTGAAGGAGAACTCTAACTAAACTTTCGAGTATTGTAATGAGTCATTATGAAATGGATAATGATGTAAGGCGAGGTAACATATGTTCTAAAAACAAAATGTGAAGGATTGTGTCTATGGTTGTTTTTTTTTTTTTGCCAAAATCTTTACATACTATGAAATGATGTTTATGGAGTAATGGTGAATGAATTTTGTAGCTAAGATTCATAATAAGATAGTGGACAAGCCAATATGCGAGAGATTCTGCTGCAAATATTGGGTTGCGTAAATTTACACAAGTTCATAGATATCTTACAGTGGTAATCCCTGTTAGAATGAAAAGCATGTACCAAATATTTGGTTGAGTTGGTTGTAAGTCTATGTGCACTTAATATTCCTAAATGACGACATAAATCCAAATAACGGTTGTGGAAAAATTACAGGACAAAAAGGCAAACATCCCTTCATTTGATTTGTGTATTCTTTCTCGACAAGTTCTTAAAAATGTGTCTATAATAATTATAATACAATTGTAACACTTATCGTAAAGAGGTTTTTACTAATTTAATGCCAATTTTATTTATTAAGTTTATGCTGGTGGACAGAATGCTGTTTGTCATGACATGCGGAAAGTGGGAATAAGAGGCAAAGGTTAGATAATGATGGCATGAAGAGCAAACGAAACATAACCACCCTCTTTCTTTAACAAAATGCAAGCTGCAATTACACATTTCAATAAGAAAATTCCCCAACTCGTTCATTAGACACAGACCGAGCGTGGCATTTTAATAAAACTATCTGTTCCCATCGAAATATGAGGGTAAGTTGGTGAATATAAAATGTAAGTTGCAATGATGTGAAGAAGTACCTAGAGTCGTTTTGCCGTTTAGGTCGCCTTCTGTCATTTGAGGTCACGCTCGCATGCCCTGGGAAAAGGGGGGCATTTTCTTTCTTATAATTCGATGGCATATGGTGTATACGGCATAGATGACAAGATACGACCAGTAAAAGCGTTACGTAAGAAAATAGTGGAAACACGTTGTCACTCAATGGGGTAAATTATTTGTCTAAACATTCCGTTATAGTCCATGTTCACTCTTTGTATATTATAAATCAATCAAATTTACCTTAATACAATGTAATGCAGCAACATTATTATCTTGTATTCGTATCACAGAAATATATTTATATTACTGAAGAAGACGTTTATAAAATTTTCAACTTGGGTCTCGATGAGGAAACAAGGTAATTTTTTTCCGTATTAAATATTATAGATGCTATTGTATCGAAATTAAAATTTATTATTACTCATACACGAATGCGAAAAAGCTGTGCTTGATTGCTGTTGAATTTCTGAATATGATATTTAAAATTAGTGTGTTTTAGAATAAATCTCTTTCTCCAGCACAAACTTGCGAAATATAACTCTCAAATAAAAAAGATCATTAAACATTGTATGCCGCATACTGCATAAAATATAATAAATGGAACAGAAGATTAGACGCCAGATTGTTGATAGAAAATTTTATATGAATCACGAATATGTGACGATTTATTATTTAATATGAAAAAATGTTGACTGAATCAACAATTATTTCAATATTAAAAGTGTTCAAAAAAGAAAATAAAACTGAGTTTACCTCAGCCATAATAATTAAGTCAGATAGATGTAATAAAGGACTCTAGTGGAAGTGACCGGAGGCACAAAACGCAGGATCTAGAAGACTGGAGAAAGTGAGTAGACCGCCATACAGCGCTGTATTGATAACGGTTGATTATATTTATATTAATTTCTAAGAGCTGATGCTACTTTATTAAGTGGTAAACACGATAGTATATTTAATAAAAATGTCCACATAAAATCCAACTGGACGGCATTTTGAAAATAGCAGCGTTTCCCATAAATTGGAGAAATATAACAATGATCATTTATCAAGTATACTTGAGTTAACTAAGTTATAATAAAAGAATATGATACAATATAAAATAATATCCGCACTGAAGCTCGAATCGTGGCCAGATATTTATTGTATTCTAAGGATGCACTTTTCTTACAGTATTGACTTGGAACTTTCTCGTCTTATTATTGTCGAAATAATATATAAACACAATAAGGGTTTGCCCCATGTTACTGTGCACCACCTAACTGATTTAAGGATAGATATTGTAGAAAAAATAAAAAAAACGCTCTCGTAAAATAGGACGGCATATTTCAAATGCGTTGAAAGCAACGATACAATTTGTCAAAGTGAATACTTTCGATGAAAAATTCAAACCTTAATAGATATGCAATTTAATGCTTCTTATTTGTGATGGATTCAACTTGGTAATTTGTTCCCACAACGTTGACGTGGCATAAGGCTCTGAAGGGAATAATGGAATATTTAACGCATGCATAATACGTTCCGTGAATAAAACAGATGAGTTGCTTTACTTCCAGGGTAGAAAAAGTCCCACAATTAATTCCGCGACGAAAATTTATACAAATTCCATCGCACAGGTATCTTTGGCCGAGCACCCTACCAGCATATGGTCTGTAGATGAACAAGATACAACACGTAGTCCTCTGTGTGAAGCAGGGGGCGCCGCCGAAGACAGGGGGCCGTGGGAAAGCCCCGAAATAGGCCTATTTGTCTAGCTAGTGGTTGTCCCCAAATTTGCACAATTAGGAAGACATTTAGATATTTTAGAGGGCAGCCGAAAGATATCTAGGGGCAACACACTATATTGCAATTCTAAATGGTTTAGTACTATTCGTGTGAACGTACAATCTTTAGGGTGACCTCTAGTGGAAGAGAAAAGGGACTAGACTATAATAAAATGGTGTGTTAAGCTAATTATGCAAACAATTATAAAAGAGAAAAGGTAGCTTTTAAAATAACTGTCAGAAATTTATTCAAAGCAACTTAAATTTAATGAGTTAGTTCTGACTTCTAGGTACAAGCTTGTGAAATTTGCGCGAAGTAACAATGGCGCCAACGACGTTTTGAGTCACACGATTTTTGAATGTGAATATAATTTCACGTGTTTAAAAAGGTTTACTGATGTATCTATTTCAGTTGTGCCATCACTATCAAACGTGTGATTATTAACATACGCTAATAGTTTTATATGCTAATCGGAAGTATTAATAAAGCTATTGGATACTCTAATAACAAGTATTTCTTGTTTTCCGGTAGTTATTGTGATACTAAACGCTCTAGAAGTCATATAATTTGCGGTTTTAAAAGCTGGCACGTGATTTTGATTTAATTTATATATTACTTCGTACTATGTATGTCTCCCCGGTAGCGTAGTTGGCAGCGTTGGGTTGAGTAATTGTCTGACAAACAATTCTCGTGGAAAAAAATCTGTCAAAACGTCTTCACGTTGCGGAGATCAATATGCTCCACGTTGGGAGCGAACATGGTTTAAAACATGGTATTTTGGTCTAAAATAATATTATAAATTTGTACTTTATGAATGAGTGAAATCAGATTTAAGAAACGTAAGTAGAACTACTAATGAAAACTAAGGTGTTAGCTTTTGTAGAATAAAGATCAACCAAGCAAATGTTAATAAAATATAATATGTTATAAAAAAGGGATATCCACCTTAATTAGCCTTACTCTAAACACACTAATAACAGAAGCTATTTTCTTGTAAATTCCGTAGTTGCGTCACCATGGGTAAGTTAATTTTAAATGGGATAAAAATAGATGATATAATGTCTTTGTGTTAATCAAAGGGACACATTCAACCATATAACGGGATGCGGCAATGAATTTATATTTCTGTATGTAAAGATATTGTTCTACATTAAAATGTGACCTGATTATTTGACGTGAATTTAGTTTTCCCTAATGTCTAACAACGACTTCATAAGTTGAGCAAAGTTCCGGAAATAATTTATGAAACGAGATCACCCCATTACTATTGAAGTAACAATAGATTTCAGACTGCATAGACATCTCCGTATCCTGATTTGGGTCACCCGGATAAAGAGCTCCAGTTTAAATTATAATACAAAAAAAATCTTCATTGAAATTCCTCTTCCTATTTTAGGCTCGTGGGAATGAATTACCCCTCACAATGAAGTCGCAAGATATTGGCTGGGATTTTGGCGAGCTGGTATTTGGATGTATATTAACTTTACATAACGTATTTTTTGCATATTGTAATAACAATTGATAGTGGACATCATATGATTTATAATACGTGTTGAATATGCAATGTGCTGCTATATCAGTCTTAAATATTGTCAATTTACATTCGTTGTTTCTCACCGGCTTGTGAGAACTAGTACCATGTCTTTTGTGCTACCCTGATGACGAAAAAATTGTTGCCATATTATGGTGTTGGACTCATGCTTCATATATTGTACACATATATCAATAGTATTGGGTAAATGGTGAGGATAAAGAAACGTTAGAAAAAAAAATCTAGCTGTGCGAAATCCTTGTATTATGTAAGCACGATATCACTGTGAAAATTTAAAATATCACAACAAATATTTTTGTAGTAGTTGGTAGCATGCACGCCTAGCAATCCGTGGAATGCGGGCTCGAATCCCCACCTGTCGGATTTTAAAAATACAAAACTGCAGGACCGGATGCCCATTGGGTTGAGTAATTGTATGACAAACAATTCTCGGGAAAAAGACTCTGTCAAGACGTCTTCACATTGCGGAGATCCACGGACTCCTCTTTCGGAGTGGGTTTCTTCACACTGTGTAGATCCGTATGCTCCATATTGGGAGCGAACATGGTATATATATGTAAAATATGTATTTAAATAAAGACCGTGGCAGATTTCTTAATAATTTTCGTAATCTAGTTTTATGACTAGTGGTATTGGCAGGAGTCTTTGCAGAAGTCGATGTCAAGCGGTGTAGTTTGTTGGGTTATCAGTTTATTTTTTATCTATACGGAATGCTATTTGACTTGTATATCTAAACGGGAACCTAAAAACATAATTATTTTATTTTTGACAATATTCACAAAATGACGTAATTTTTAAGCCCATTCAAACACGACCTGTCAATGAACGAAGGGTGACGTGGCATCAATCGAACAACACATTCCGTGGGAAAGTGACACGGAATGCACATTGCGGTATTGGAAAAGTCATTTTTCACATAAACAAACGCGGGCACAATGTGACAATACTTTTAAATGTCCAGCGCAATTAGCCGACCGACGCAAGGTGCGAAACTCAGATCACAGCCAACACAAACCGTATTAATATTTCGAACCAGAAACAGGATATGACTTTAAATAATTAGGCCCATGAGAATTTATGTATTTTAATATAAGCCACGCATAGCCCGTCGAGCGGTCGACCTGGACGACACCTGCCGATCCCTTTTTATTATCATCAGATAACGTAACCGGCAATGTTTATAATATCTACACATGTGGAGGAATGACCTCATAGTTAACAAAAATAAAGGAAAAAAAACGAAGCGCAATAATTCATAGGCTATTCCACTATTTTAATTTTATAGTCTTAGATATACAGGTAGTGCTCGACTTACGACGATTCCGACATATGACAAAAAGATTAAATGGTATTTTTTCGAAAAAAAAGTATTGTATTATTACATGTATTTTGGTTTAAATAGCTTCGCTGGCTATCAATCACCTGTGAGCTACCGGTTGAACATCACTGCTTAACACCTTACTGCCGCCACGTGCCGCCTCCAAAAATCTTTGCCGCCCGCCAGTATTCTTGCGTTCTCCTA
>JAGVSQ010014015.1:0-10814 GCA_022683975.1 Rhyacophila evoluta
GTGGTACATTATGTTGACTACTTAATTTTATCTGTGCATATTTGCACACTCGCCTATTTTTTTCTTGCACACATAAGTTGATGGACCGCATGAACGAAAAAATTAGAGGGAACGTTGATCTTATAAAAATCTTATTTACCTGTTATGAATCGTTAAGATGCATTTCGGTTTGTCACTACTACTAAATTGAACTATCATGAAATCCTACCATGGTAGTATGAGCTAAATCTATAATGAATTGAATGTAATTAGCAAAGTATTTGTGATTGCAACTGTCGATCAAGACATATATTTCAAATCTTGAATGGTCCGCAACTGGAGACCCACATTCAAAGTGAAAAAACAATTCAAAATAGAATGCAATTTATTACAATTACACTTTCATGCAATATATATTCATGTCCGTCACATCTTCATTTGTCAACCCATGTTGTTTCATATCTCATTTAAACATTCTGACATACTCAATATGGTTCTGTTGTACCAATGTGTTTATTTCCAACCCTTAATTAATTTCTTTCTTCTCTTTGTGTATAGTGATATTTTAATTTAATTTAATTAATAAATAAAAGCTTATAAAAAACTGACTTGATTTTGATGTATTTTATTAAATTAATGAAAATATAAAAACAGTGACTCATAACTTGGCTATTTTTTATTTTTCTTGGATTTTTTTTCTTTCTTTGTTTGACCTGCATTTGGCTTAGCAACTTCTGCTTCAAGCATAACGACATTATCTTCTTCACTATCACTGCTTACGTCTGCAAAAAAAGGAAAAAGTTCATACAATCCAATATTTGGAACATTTGCCAAAGAATATATGGTAGTGAATTTAACTACAGCATTTTTATATATTTAGTGGTGATGATATTGTTACAATTCGTTTATCACTTCTGACTGCACCTACTAGTCATAAAGAGATGATAGCCATGCACACAATAACAACTATCTATTTTTTTCTGATTTGTTTCCTTCCATATTTTAAAATTGGATAACCAGTCATTTCTCCATCTTAAATAGCATGAATAGAATACTAGAACTTTATCAGCAAAGTTTTATACAATAACTATTACGAGCAATTTACATCATCAATCAAGTTAACTGCAAACAATATAGTGAGTGCACTTAGCAATCAATGACCTCTGACTGGTTTTTCATTTTAGTCATAAGTCGTCGGTTTTAAATAGATACTGATGAATATAACATACTTATGTTGGCGACTATTCTGTCATTGGCTGTGGTCACTTTAACAATTTCAACTTCTTTATCCTCATCAACATCATCGTCTGTTCCTTCTTCATCACTTGCCATTGCAGCCCACACTTGACTATTGGAAGACTTGGTAACTTTTTTCGGAACCAGAGCTGCTATTTTTTCTCGGCTCATAACACCCATAGCTGAAAACAAAATCACACAATCGTTTCTTAGTTTAAATTTAGTTCCAGTTTGTATAAAACCTACGTTCTTATTTCATAACACTCCATCAAGAATAATGAAAAACTATAATAATTTACGAAATATGTTGATTGAAATAGATATGTGAATTACACTGAAGATCATACATTTTAATCATACACAACAACGGATTGTATTTAATATTGTAAAGTAATAATTTTCCGAAAGTAAGTAAGATCGAGAACCTTCTTCATCGGCTGACATTTCATCATCAGTGGTCTTATCATTATCATTCGGCTTCCGTTTTTTACTATCTTTGACCATACTTTCATTTTCTATATTTAAGTCAAATTTTCTAAGGCGTAGGCATAACTTTTCTGTTGATAATGTCATTAGACAGTTTTTAGAGATCGCATTTGCAAATCCCACTGTTTCTCCTTTCGATCTAAAAAGAAATAAATTATGAAACAATTATCACCAACATAATTTTTTTTCTCCCTTTTATTGGAGTTGAAATTGGGAAAAGTATAATTTAGATAAGAATCTTTCAAATACTCAAATTGTTACAGATGAAAAAAGAATTGTTACAGAGAAAGACAGTCACATCCAGACTTAAAGACGATCATGAAAATGGTGTGTTAATACTTTTTAAACTTATGGGATTCAATTTAATTATTCAACTACTGTTAACACTGTCCTTTGATATTTTTATTGAATTGAAAGAAATGTGTGATCCAAAATCAGCTCGAATATATAAACGAAAGGTAAGTGAAGTTTAAATTTCACTGTAATCACATCATAAAACTGTTGGAAGAGTAACTCATGGAATCTAGGAAAAGATATAATAATGACATGACATTAAGCTGTGATCTTGTAAAAATGCTTCAGCAATGTAGGAAGATTAAACTAATTTTAATACCTTGCTTTTTCGTCATCACTGAGAGCATTCTTAATTTCCTGTACAATATACTGAACTCTAAAGCCGGCTTTACGCGTAGCTTTGTAGATTATATCAGGACCTGAAGTTACTGCTGCCCCCGCCATGTCCATAAGGCAAATTTCCCGATATGGATTCATTCCCACAACTAATAAAGCACCAGTAGAAGAACAAGCTGTTTCTTCTAAAAGATTTGGATCGGCCACCGTCGTTCTAAAAAGATAGCATAGCGTATTAAATCATTACAGGGAAGGCAATAACAGTATTCTGAGGATGAGAATTTAAAAAAATACAACTTCACATTTTTATCTCATTGCTCAGTTTACATTCTTCTCTGCATTACATAGTTTTGAGTCATGATGAAAAAGCAATAAAACTTTGGGTTTTGGTATATTAGAACTTTCTGGTTGGCTACAGCAATAAATGATAGAGTAGATGTCAAGCATAACGCTGAGTTATATTTAGATGTCCAATGGCGACAGAACAGAGACATGTACTTAAACATCCTTCACTTATCCCAAATAAAACTCAAGCAAAGTAAATATTTCTTTTGGCATTAGATATATATTACATACCCATCCGCAAAAACACCAAATGAAACACAAACTGGATAGTGATGCATTACTGTCGGTATGGGATCCTTTTCAGCAAGAGTATGTATAATAATTTCCTCGCCATTAGTTGTAACATCAGGTCGTTTGAAATGAGCCAAACTTGTGAGGGCGGCAATACTAGCACATTCAATTAGATTACCAGCATGATTTAATACATGTATATCAACTCGCAGGCACCATACCTAAATTTCAGAGGATCAATATATGTATTTTATGAGGCGGCAATTATGACCTAATAATTTTATAACAAACTGATTAATTTCTTAATATAAATCCAAATTTTTTCTTTAAAAACTTAAATAATTTGAAGGACATTTAGACAAAGATATACATCTTTGTAAATTTACATACAGAATCTCAACAACTTAAAATCTAGTTTGGTTGCTCATTTATAGCAAAAAAGCCAAAACCACCAAAATTCGATTTAATGTAATTAATTACTAGATTAAAGAAATAAAAAAAATATATTTTTTATATTAACGGTTAGTCTTGCGATGCTTAATAACAATAACCAACTGAGAATGCAATTTTCCCAGTGATAAATTTGATTAGCACAGCATTTTCATGCTGAATGGGGGATTCCAGGATAGTCACTGTATCCAACATTTGACTGAAGTAGTTACAACAGTATACGACTATAAGCACAATTTAATAAATTCAATAGACACACTTTACTAATTGACAAGAAATGCTCTCACACTTAGGAGTCGTAATTTCAAACTGCCTTAGAAGCAATAATGTAAAGTGATCACCTTCTCTTCAGAAACAATGCAAAGTGATTCTAGATCAACACATCTTGATTCCCGGATGCATTTCTCAACCAGCCTGTTCAAGTAAACATTGAGATCCGACTGTTTGTTGGAATCAAAATTCGGTGCACCCATTGTTCCCAACTCCACATTGATAAATAAAAGTCCTTCATTTGGTCGTGTTTGTTTAGGTTGACTTACTTTGCAGGTAACATGTGACACAATTCTGAAAAGAATTATTAAATATCACATCAATGAGAAAACATGATTTTTCAATTGAAGACAGTTGAAATTGATTTTAAGCTCAAAACTATTTTATCATTATATATGATTTTTTTATTAATCAAGATATTTTCAGCTATCGAAAATCAATCAGGAATGGTATTAAGCAATGGAACTGGTTTTGATTGGTACATATAAAATATGGGATATTATATTTAAAAAACAGTATTATTTATTAACACCATTTCAAGTTATGATAGAATTGTTCCAATTCTATGAAAAATTTCATATAGCCTGTGCTGAAATAAAATGAGCAGAAAAAAATTAAGGTGAATACGCACTTAGTATTTCCGAGTGATACATGGCAGCTTCCCCATTCTGAACCAAAGCATATTCTTAGTGATCGACTTTCATCCAAAATCCTTCCATCTAATCTCTTTAATAAAAAAGTTGATAAACAAATTATAGCTCTTCACATAATTTTTATGATACTTAACCATTTCTTATATAAATAAATAAAAAACATTATACATTTATTCAATCGGTAACAATAATGCAAATCTCCCTTTCATCTGCAACACATTATACATAAATTGTACCACAATAATAAATTTGGATTTTGCCTATTCACTCAATTTTACATGGCAATGTTCTGGATTGGACCAAAATAAAAATGAATTTATATCTACGTCATAGCATAAAAATCAATCATAATTATTTATGGACTAGCAAAAATGATATTAACTAGCACGAGTTTAGATACTCGTTTGTTACCGCACTATCTATATTCTATACTCTCATTTCAACCAAAGACAAAAAATAAGCAGGTGATTTAGCATTTCAGCAATTCCAATGATCAACACACATTATCATTTTCAAACTGCTTTTAATAATACTTGAGTTCAAGTATTGAACTAAATAAATGAACTTAAGATTACTTATAGTGTAGGCTCCACAAGAATAAAAATTGAATCAACATCACCAAAGAATAATTAGAACAATAACCCATACAAAAACAGAGATTTTTGTAGATACACAATAACAGAAAAAATAGAAATAAAGCGTATCAGTTCCAATAGAATCCTGTCACGATAATTTGGCATCATGTCAGATGCAGTTTAATAGAGTAAATTCGTAATTAAATTAGGATATTACTTTCTCACGCTTCTTCAATATTTTCTATCAGCGGTTTCATAGTAAATGTTAACTTCAACAGATTAACTCCAATTATACAATATATAAAGATGTAATTTACCGTCCCTTCCGATGCAGCCTTTTGGATGAACGTTTTTTCACAGTTTGTTAAAAATATATCCTTCATACTGGAGCACGTCCGTAAATTTGTAGATTTAATTATATTTGAAATTGAATCATGCCAACAACTGAAATGTCAAACCTCATGTAACTGATCGATTTTATCAACTTGAAAAATTACAGCGCCGCCAACACTGGCACTTTAAAAAATATGAATTTTCGAATTCAGGCAAAACAATTTTCACAAGTTTATTCCTAAAATAACGTTTTACTTTTACGAAATATTTAATCAAGGAATTCAATGCCGATATACAACTTGCTTACGTATGAACTTGTAGAATGCAGTTCAATTTAGTAATAAATCAAAGTATCATAAATTTACATCATATTTATTTTCGAATCCATACAAAACCATCGTACGGTTTTTAAATATCTCTCCATCGTAAAAATTGAATGCATATGAATGCATTACCAGTTGATATCGAATAAAATTCGTATTGTTATCACCGCTTTGATATCGTTGAGGCAGATAACCAAATTAATATTAATATTTTCCGTATTAATTCGGCATACATACTACTGATAAGTAAATGTTCATTCTTCCAATTATTGCAGAAACGATTTTTGTAATTCCCTCGTTAATTTCACGCTACTTCATTGTAACTGCTTTTTGAATATTATGGTAGGTTCATCTAATATTTTGACTAGTTTTTTTCGTTAAAAGTACGGCCCTTCAATATTTCTTCGATATCTTGAATATCTAAGTCATTAAATCCTTTTCCATCAATATCACGATAAATGTTAATTCTCTCTTCGTATTCATTTTCTATCGGTGTTAAAACATTTTCTTCATTGACTGCTTGCGGCCACATTTTTTGCCAGTAAGCATTTAAAGCGGCTGCTTTTATTTTTTGACTATGAACTAGTTGCATATGGCGAATATAATATTTTTGTGATGTCAAATCTAAAGATGTCCATGTAAGACATGTTAATTATTTCTCTGTTGTTTTTTTTTTCCTAAAACCGTGTTACAGAAAAACATGCCACAATTCATCACCGTCTTAATAAGACGAGACGAGATATAATATTATCAAAACCGTATTGTAGAATTACTGTGTTATACGAGATCTGAATGTAGTTCAACGATTATTAGGAACGAAAATATCATTCATGGATATGTAAAATGAATTACTTAAAAAATCTTTTAGAATTATCCAAATGAATTATTTTGATGGTTGGGCTTCTTTCGTTAGAAACTTAAAAAAAATAATGTGCAGAATAATCGCCTATGCATTGTTAATTATTATACTTGTTCATATAGATTGTTCAAATATTTAATTTGATGCATATTTACAATAATGTTATTGTAATGATATAAATATAAAAATAATTTATATATCTGAAAATTTAAAGGTTTTTAATGGTCATACAAATTAAATAACAGCTAAGCATTCGTATAATTAATTACACAAATGTAAAATATCAGACTAAAATATTAGCACAGGGAAGAAAGTCCATTTATTTAAAAAACGAAGCAGCTTACAAGAATAAATGCTATGAAATGTTGCATTTGTATTAAAGTAATCAACAAAAATATATAAATGTATTCAATAAATAGATGTTATATAATAATATTTTTAAATACAATCAAATTTGGCGGCAGAATACATTTTTATTATGGTGGAAACATTGTAGACATTGTACAATCGCCATTTGCTAAAAGATTTGTCCGTCATGGCCGTGGTGAGTGCTTTTTTATTTTTTAATTTTCCAGCGTGTAGTTTCGTATTGTTTCATTTTTACGATTGTTTCGCGATAAGTCTTTCGGCGTAGGAATGTAAAGAAATATGTTTTCTACCTAATTTTCTACCATTTTAGACGACGCCTAGGTGAAAAAAATCGTATTTTGAAGTAGGTTATAAATCCTTGAAATACCTGTGGGGTAACATTTTAAATGCTTGTTCTGCTGATACACCGTTTTATTTCTCCAGTTGTGCGGTTATTATGTAAACAATGCATTGGATAATATCTTACAGACATGTTTTTCCCTACAAAAATTAGATAGACATTGAATATTTCTGAATTCTGCCTGGTACCCAGTACGTGCATTGTTTATGTGAAAATACGCAGCTTTACACAATTCCATACTAGGCATAATTTGTTGGTGATGATAACCTTGACTGAAAATTGCATCTATCGATTGTGAACCAAAGCCAATTTTCCGAATGTTTTTTTTGCACTCCATCCAAATGAGAAAATTTATATGAGATTTTTAGTAGGTTTACCACTGGTTGTGTAGGCAGTACCTACATACATTACACGCGTCGATAATTATTAATTTTTCGTTCTATTCTGAGGTATTCTTAATTTAAAATTTTGATCACTCATTGCAATAATCAACCATATATATTTTAGCATTTGTTTATTATATTTATTTTTTTTACAATGATTTCTCTGACTGAGCTTTTCTACCATTTTTATTATATAATTCTATATACCAAACCATTTCCATAAATATGCAGCGCAAATTACATTTTGGTTAGTAAAATACTGAACTGGTGAAGGGAGGGGCGGGGGTTGAAAATTATTTGTACATTTATCAATTGTCTTATGTTCGATAGTTACAATTTATTGTTATATTTTCTATTGCTAAAAACTGTATAATTTGATTTTGATTCACATGGTCCCATACAAAAAAAATACTCGCTGAAAATGTTTTCTCTTAAATTTTGTATTTGTTTGAAATATACCCATCACATCACAGAAAATAAAAAAATAGAAATCAATGTTTAATGAAATAAAGTATGGCTAATGTTTTGTCTATTCTTGTATTTTATGATTCGTAAACCTATTTAAAAACTGCATTTTTTGTTATCTGACAACAGCTTCTAAACTATTGTCATATCAGTGGCTAAATTAGCACCGGAGGCTATTGCATAAAAACATTTAAAAACACTGGACTAGATGCCCAGGGGTTGAGCAATTGTCTGACTATTAATCTTCATGAAAAACAATCTTCCATGCCATACTCCATAGTTAAAGTAAACATGGTGAAAACATTTAGGACCAAATAATATGGTATGGTGATACAATGAATCACCGTTGGCTTTCCGTAATGGAGCATGTAAAAGTTTACAATCAAATGTGAATTTTAATGCAGATGTAGGATTGAAGTGAGAATTCATTATTCAAAACAGTTCACACGTGAATGAGCCATCCAATGATCCAATGTGAGCAATAAAATAGATCGTGGGATCTTCCTTCTTCGACAAGTGGGAATTTTAGTTACCTGGGGTTAAATCAATACCAATTTATTATAATCAATATTTCTTTCTTGAATGCCTACCACAAGATAAATCTAACTGTCATCTTGCATCATCACTGTCATCGTTTTCTTTACCAGGCCACTTAAAAAGGGGGACTTCGTTGTATATGCTAGGCCCAAGTGGTTGATAAGGCATAGTATAATACACAAAGTTTATACAGCATTATATCAGCAGTTCTGCAGTATGGTAAATATTTAGTTCTTATAGTTTATTATGGGTCTTATACTCTTTCAATGTGATATTATATTATGCAGATTGCTCTGATCAGATTTGGAAAGTCAGTGTTGTTGAGATTTATTTCTGAATCATGTCCGTTTTTTAATGCGAAAAAAGTAATATGTAGATAACATATCGACTGTGGAAACGAAAAAGAACGTAACCCACACAAAGATAATTTTATAGCAGCCACAAAAAACGTTTTTCAATGATTTTGAGACAAAGTCAAAACATTGAATAGGTATAACCTTGAAGTACATGAAGACTAAAATTGTTTCTTTATTGACTCAATATGATATTAATTTAATAAGTTATTTTAAAAAAACCGCAATATTGATGTGGTGGAAGCCTTTTTCCATGCTCGACAATTTCATTGGGTAACCTTTTTATCAATTTGACATTTTCAGCTTATATCCTTTTGATAGAATGTGTATTAAGTTGTATATATTGTGATTATCGAGTAAAAGCTTTTTTGAAAAAAATGAGGATTATGTCCTTTTTCCTTTCCACAGTCGAAATATATCATAATTTTTATTAAGTGTTGTATCAATCCAAACAAATCGCAGTTGTGTCAAAAATTACAAGAGTACTTACTTACTACAAGGTATCTTGCAAGTGTAGAAAATTATGGAAACAAATATATTTTCGATCTCTTCCATATCATCTTTTTTATCTTGACATTATTTTTCACAAAGACTGGTTGTCGGCCTTCCATTTAATCCATTGGGCATTGTATGCACAGGCACTGGTAACACGTTGACTGGTAAAATAGTTATCAATTGCTGTATTATTTAACAACTATTTAAGGATATTAACTTTTTTTAAAGTGAACATCTTGACAAATCACAAAAAGTAAATGTCTGCCCTGAACATGAGGCATGTGGATCAAATACGAAGACTTTTATTGATGGGTTTTTTTTTTATAATCATTGAACTCATTGGGCATCTAATCCTGCATTTTTGAAATCTTTAATATATTTTTTAACTTTGTTAATAATATTATGCAAATACTTAAGCTCTAAATTGCACATGCCTGAAACATTATAATCAACGCAGTTATACAAGATAAAATTAATAATCAATCGATATAAAGAATTTTTTTGGTAGTCTACTACATCTAGCAAGCAAAAGTGGTACCCGGTACATTACAAATATGTAGGCTGGAGCCCAATGGGTGGAGTAATTGGCTGAAAATCAATTCTCATGAAAAAAACCTATCAATATAGTCTTGATTGTGGAAATTCATATACTCCATTAGTGGGGTGGACATATTTACACTGGAGATCAATATGCTCCATTAAGGTGCGAATGTGGTAAAAAAATAATATATTCTCAAGCTCTTATTTTTTAAATAGGATAATAAATGATTATTAACATATTAATGAATAAAATCCGAATGAAACAGATAGGTGATGGCAATATTTTGTATATTGCATACTCCATTTTAACACGTCATGGTAGTAAATGTAGTTGGATGCTTGTTACATCTTGAAATAAAGATTCTCTTATAAACTGTTTCTTACTTGTATTATTCTGCCATCCCCAAATGACAGTATCCATAACAATCAAAAATTATATCATCACTGTGTGTTCTGATATAATAATTATGAGAAATTTTTTATGTTTATTTTCAGGTGAGAAGGAAGCTGTCATCTCACTAGGCCCGCATTAAGTTAATACAATTTCCGTGCATAAATATCAAACTGATTTTGATGCACAATGGCTGTGAATGGAATAGAAGAGTTGAACGGAGAGATTTTCAGTGACAATCTAGTTGGGCTGGGGGATGAGGGGGGCTCTTTAGAGTCTTCCCAATCGGGTAGAAATGAGGACCAAGATTGTAATATTTGCGAGTGAGTGTTTTATGTCTTATTTATTGTTAATCATGTTTGGTTATTATATCTTTTATTTTTTCCAATAACAATTCAAAAAATATATGTTTATATATATCTATTTAAATTACTTTCATAAAATCAAGCCCATATTAATAAAAGAATTATTTGCATTTGTCGGAATAATGCTCGCGTCTGGTAGAAATCGAACCCAAAAGTTAAGTTTGAGTGAATTGTGGGTAACTGACGACTTTTTTAGCCAACCATTT
>JAGVSQ010014016.1:0-10814 GCA_022683975.1 Rhyacophila evoluta
CAGTGATCTCACATATGGAAGTTTACCAGTTTTAAATAATTTAGAATTTCAAATATAACAGTAATAAATCATGTCATTATATTGACATTTTAAAGCAATGCATACACAAAATTATTTATCTGCATTAATACTGGTGTAAAAAATATTAAAATCTGTAGAAATGAACAATATATACTTTATTGAGTGTGTCATAGTTTTTTTTTTTTGAATTTCAAACTATTTAGTATACATTTATTATGAAAAATATTATAATGTACACATACATGTACGAGTGAATACTTGTATACTCAATGTGAATTTAAAACTCTGTGATGACTCCCTGGCTTCATAACAGTGGCGCCTGTTATAAAACTGTACTTACTATTACTTAGAAACTTACTTTTAATATTAGTGTTACTTCTTCGCGTGCATTAAGCTATAACACATTTGATTGTTTTACGATAAGCCACCGAAAAGTCAATTCGGTTGACATGTACTTAGAATTGATCTGAGTAACATAAAAAATCACAAATTCACCCCACTTACACTTTGCCATGAAAAATGAACTCGACGATAGTTCGTAAAATATCTCATTTATTACAGGGGGAAACGGAGCGTTCACATTTTATCGCCATTAATATAGTTTAGAGCAGATGTCTCTATCTTGTGGGCCGATATACACTTTTTCGTTATCGCACGATAAAATATAAATCCTCGCTTAACCTCAAATGCCCGAAGTGTGTTTCAATAAAAGTTTTGCTGGCTTAAATTGACAATTGTTGATCGATTTAACGATAAGAAATGGATATTCAAAGAAAAAAACATCGTCTACCACAACTAAGTAAAATATTGAAATTATTTTCATACATAACTTGAACACAAATATTTCATATTTCAATATCAATGTTGAGGTAGTAGTATAATTATTACCTAAAAGGATTATCCGTTTGATTTATTTTGACAACATGAAGCGGAGTCCTTATGAATAGAAACTCATATTGGCCCTGGTTTTTACGTAGATCCAATTCGAATAATATAAATTTAGAATTTAAGCTTTTTTTAATACATATCATACCCTTCAAAATTTGAATATGTAAGCCGGTGACACTTATTTACAAATATTATTAAACACTATTTTAACCATTTTTTTTATAAGCAACAATTATTTTTTTGTTAATTCTTGTGAACGGTTTTGTATATATATACATATACTACCTAATGTGCCCACCATCCACCCGCCCTGTCCTTAAACCTGGTCTTAATCAAGCGTATCCCGGAGCTCTAATATCGAGAAGCGATCTATTTTATTCGACGGGAATGTCCTAGGAATAAATATAAATTACTCAAGACTAAGGTTGCCACGCACTCAAGTGTGCTGAAGTTAAAAGAAATATAACGATAAAAAGAAGCTAATTAGAAAAATGAGATATATACTGTTCATAATTAAAATAAAATGTATTCCAATTCATAATAGACAAAAATAAGGAAAGTTATTTATTTATTTTAGCACTTATAAACTTATAAAAATATATTAGTTATTGTTATTGTTATTTTTTTTGAAAATGAAATGAACGAGTGAAAATATAATTTAGTATCGTCGAAGACTGGATTACGACACTTTTGTAATATAATATACTCCGTGTAATCATAATTGAACTGCGCATATGACAGCGGTATTTCAAAGCCCTGTGTCAAGAAGAAAATCGCTGGAGGCGGGGAGGGTCACGTGGACAGGGAGGAAATGAGCAGAGAAAAGCGATAAAAATAGAAGGGATCATTTGTTGGAGACTGCACCACAGCGCGAGCGGCGGAAAAATGAAGCTAGTCACGGGGACTCTGCGCGAATAATGTTAAATAAACATGTACAGAAAACATTCATTTAAAGGCCACTGCTATAAAGTACCCGCTTTTAGTGGTTGGCAGGAAATGGCGTGAAACAAAATCGCCACTGCTACACTTTTTTGTGGTGATTTCAGGGAGAAAAATGATATTAGGAAGACAATATAGTGTAATAATCAGGAAACAACCATTTTTAAGCTCCTTTTAATATCAACATCCTACACGCATATATGACTTTTGATAAAATTGAAAATAATTAACAAAATCCATAAATACATACATTTTTTTGTATTCAGATTATAATATTTTTGTCGATATCAATTATTTACATATACAGGAAATGCAGTATAATTAAATTATAAAATAGAGTTGACAGATTATCGAGTATACAAAAAAAACGTGAAATAAATAAATATATCATAAAACAATAATTTCTATTGAGTATCATCAGCTAATCAATTTGAACATTTTTTTATTAAATCCAAGTTTTATATGTTACTACAAATGACATATTTTTATGTGATTGACTATAAATATTCCAGGACTATTAGAAACACAAAAAATTTTAAGTATATAATGAATTTTTGTACTTGAAAATAACCGAAAGTTTAATACACATAGCCTCATCAAAATGCTTCAAAAACTCACAATAATTTAATTTTAAGGTAGATATTCATATTTAATAGTTCGTATGCAAAATGTAAAACACCAAAATCCATTCTGTAAATAATCATCAAAATGAATCAACTAAAAAGTTCTCAACCATATCAAAGGTTTAGCCCCACCTCAAATGTGGTTTTCAAATAAAAAAGTAAAAAGTTGTAAAAAGTTTGTTTCATCAGATAATTATACTTAAAATTGATAAATTACTAGGTATTTTTCAAAAACAAATTGTATAATATTCACCAATTGACTCATAATTGACTCACGGTATACATCTTATAGAAAAAATAACACGTATACTCCAAAGATATCAAAAGGTTAGTGGTTAGAGGTTAACGTGCACGCCTTGTATTCAAGGAATGCGGGCTCGATTAGCACATCTGCTGAGTTTATGAAAATGTGAAATGCAAAGCCGGATACTCATTGGATTAAGGAATTACCTGACAGTCAATCATCGTGATAAAATAGTCTGTTGAGACATTTATTCACATCGTGGAGATATATATTCTCCACATTCGGATCGGAAATCTTCACACTCTGTAGATCTATTATATATGCTTTACTCTGTGAGTAGACATGGTGATATGTACATATATATCATTGAATTTCTATCAAAATTCTCATAAACGATTGATATATTTTATCACTTACTATTATATTATTAAGCCATATGGTATTTCTTACTTCAATAAAACATGACAAGAGATTGATATTCGACAAATTAGATTGTAAATATGATTGTGTTACCATAATTACCATGAAAATTTGTCACGTGTCAATAAATACGTGTAAACAATGATGCCTTTCTAAGATATTTTATTCATAAATATTCATAATAAATGTGCGTATATACGTTATAAGCAACGAAGCTGTACGGTTCCTCGAGCTAGCACTCCTACTGTTACTTATCACGGAATTAATAGATCGATACTCGCTCGACGTTCACTAAATATTATTTTTTTCATCCGCGCTACATTTTTCTCTTTGCTGCATTATTAACTTCAAAATATTTTTATCTTCATTTTCCAGGTACTCACAAACAACCCCTTAGCTATATCAAGAGATTTGCAACCTTTTTGCAAAAAAACTGCTATTTTAGTGTCTAAATTTTCTCTTAGGGTCAGAGATTTTTTTCAAATAATACTCTAATTCTTCAAATTATTATTAATTGCATTATCTCTTCCAGCCGAAAATTATTTAATATTTAACCTCACTCATAGTTCTGAGCATTATTATATCTGCTACTTTTTAGTTCAAACTCTAACGATCCACAATTCTTTTAACTATTAATAATGATCATAGAGAGCTTAACAAAATCAACTTGCATTTATATGTTCATCGTATTTAAAGTCTTTTTCATGATTTTTCCCTATTTTCATAGACATGAATTTCATAAATTTTAAGCCCTTACGTACTTTTATACTGCTGACTACCGGAGCGAATATACTAAAAAATATTTCATGTTAAAAAAACTACTAATATACCATTGACTGAAAAATTTCAATGTGAACCAATTAGGTACTTTACACTATATTAAACAGATTTCCCATTTGAGCAATAAGTAATATTTCTACCACGTATATTATGTATTAAGGTTAACATATAATTTCCACTTAAGTTTAGAACATATAAACATGTACATTACATTTTGAATATTATTGTTATTAGTATTGTTTAAGTTCTAAAACGGGAATCATGTAATAGATATTTACATTAAGTTATTATTTATTAACAAACAATTATGAGTTATAATTGTGACGTGTTTGAAAAACAATTACTGAAATTCAACTGTCTCCGTGGTGAAAAATTAGTTGGTTCAACAATTACTTCTCAAAACTCTATTGTCCTTATCCTAAATTAATTAAACAAGTCTCGTTATATTAACGGTAATACAATACAAATTTAATATAAATTCATCAAGAGCGTCTACTTTTACAGCAGACGCGTCATAAATACTCCGGCGACACAGCAGTAAGGTCTCAAGTTTATTTCCGCGAACATCTTAATGAGGAAATTTCAAATAATATGGCACACAAAATACGGGAAATAAGGGATGACGCCATAAAACGTCTACCTATTAAATGTGCATGCAAAATAAAAAGTTTTATTCTCAAAAAGATTTTTTCGATACAGAAGAGACATTTAACGAACTTTCACGGGAGCTTTTAAGAGCGACTGGATTTTACTGATTCTGTGTAGGTAGATAAAACATTAAAATCCAATTGTGTTAAAAGAAAAAAGCTACCCAGACATATATTTATTATATTGTATGAAAACCCTTTAATGTATATTTTACCATTTTACTTTATTATTCATACGGCATCCTCTGTACTTCTCTCCACCTGAATAATAGAATAAAATATGTGCTTAAAAAAAAAATCACGCAAATATTTTTCAACAGAATTTAGTTTCCTAATACGCTACCGAAATTTTAATCAACAAACAACCCCTTTAACCTACTAGGCAGAAAATTTTAAATTTTTGTTAAGCAATAAATAAACTTGTTTTCACGCATAATTTAAACGAACAAAATTGTAAGATTGTCATCATGAAATATGAGTAATTTATGTTTTTAATAAATTTTTATATTTCTAAAATTGGATCACAAGCAGGATTCAAATGCCAACACTTCATATCTGAGAGACTACAAGTATATTAAAAACTATATTATTATTACGAGAAGATTGAATTTCTAACATAAAAATAATCTCTTTTTATTACAGCATATATTTAGGGCTTGAATAAAACAAAATTAAACTAACACATCTACAAAATAATTCATGTCTTTGTAAGAATATCTTTACAATAAAAATGATTTTCATTTCCTTGAAAAACATTAAAAAACGAAAAAATTCGTTTTAATAACGTAATCTCATTATATTTATATATTATTGTGGTATAGTGATTTAATAGTATAAAAGTCACAAATTCAATTACATACTGGATAACTTTAAGTATGAATAGAACACACTATCAGAAACGATGTGATTATTAAAATGATACATATCGATGTATCATTTTATTGATTAAAAAATTTGACCCTAAAATATTTTGTGATAACACAAATATTTTAACTGTGTGATATATTTGTATGGAAACTTCACTGACTCTTTACAAAGCATTACATATCAAATATTCTATTTTTTATCAAAAACTACGTCTTTATATTTCATTAAACTAATACAATTATAAAATATTATATACTTTATGTGTTTTAATCATTCACAAAAATTATATAAAAGAATAAAAGGTTAAGATAATAAGTAGCTGCTGAGCTAATTTCATAATGGTACAATGCTTTTATTCTTTTTCCATGGCCGCTCCTAAAGTATAGCATATGGATTTTTACAGTATGAAGATTACTGGTACATAAATATAATGATAATCTTCTTTATCTTTAGTAATATTTTTACGGGATAACTATTTGTCAGCCAATTACCCAACTTAGTGTGCAAGCTTAGGCACAGATTGATTTTTTAAAATCTACAACTGGATAGTTTAAACACGTTATCTCCGGCTTCGAAGTGCGCACATTAACCTCTCGGCTGTTTTCTTTATGCTTAAAATATGAACTAAAACACACAATTTTTTGAAAGGTGATTCTGAAAAATTGATATTTTATTTGTTTCCAAAATAAACAAAAAAAATACATATTTCATAGTCAAAATAATTAAATCATTTAAAAGCGATCATTTATAATTAGATGAATTGTTTTTGGTATTATTTCAACACTTCGTAAAACATTATTGTGCTGAAACATTTGGTAATAAGAGTTAACTGGTATTAAAATCCACTGCGTGAATGATTGTATTTTATCTTATTTTCATTTTAATAGGTTACATAACGATACTAAAATAATTACTATATTGCTCAAAAAATACAATACGAACAATAAATCTGGAATGTTTCTTATTTTTTAAGTTTTATTCTTTGAGTTTTTCCAGAACACCAGGGGTAAAAATGTTTTTTGTCTACGTAAAAAGGCGAAAGGGTCGTGGCTGGACCATCAAAAGGACGCTCCTATTATTAATACTAGAGGTCACTTTATGAACTATAATTCTTTTTTTATCTTCTAGCTCTCATGCGACTCCTATTAAATAAGCTAAGAGTTTTGTGAAAGGTGACGTCTTTATTATTTATTGTAATCTTTTCACTAAAGAAAACCCCAGACTTTTATCATTTAATATTAAGCAACTTATTTTGGTAATATTTATATTTATTCAAAATTTTATAAAGGCTAATATCTTTTAATTTATGATTATTTTAAAAATCCCAACACCCAGTAGTATGAAAACGTGAATAGTTCAGTATATTATACTGACGACTATGTATTGCTAACGTTTTTTACAAAAGTTTAAGTAAAAAATGTTTTTTTTTCCGATAGGTAAGAAATAATAATTTTACAACTGTATATCGGAAAATTCTGATACATTTATATAACAATACAATATCTACTATTTCGACGCGATTTTTATATGATGCTTTGTTTTAATAAATTATAATTCTTTTGTCGTAGTAATTCTAATAACGAAACGGTTAAACTATTTATTTATCAGATAAGTTTCAACGTTTTCCCGTTCAAACGACATTACAAGGACATTTCTAAAGGATGTGTCCGGCATCTTTAATTCACAAGCACGTAGAAGTTTCTATTGTGCCAAGCTGACAAAGATTGCAAACTGAACTACTGTGTTCGGCCAAGAACCGAGAAATTCAATTAGTATTGCTTCACACGACAAAGTGCGTGTATATCCTTACAAACATACTGGCAATTGAAAGCGAGATACATGTGATAGCATGATACTTTGCCGACCACTATTCTTCATCTCATGAGTAACACAATAATAGTATCGCAAACTTGTATGCAAGTTAAATGTGTAGATACTTTTACATAGTGAATACCAGTTGATAAACCTGACATCCAGCGGTTACCCGATTGTACATACTCTGATCTTGATTAGATGGCAGGGTTAGCCTCAAAGATCTGACGCATTTTCAGTAGTAACAAACTTTGCTAGTTCATGTAGTGACATTTGTCATAATTATTATTATATTTTTAGATTTCTTTAACAAGGAGTAAAACATGTATAAAATTGATAGTAAATTTGTACATCAACACGATATTTTTTTTACTTCTTATCTATGCAATTGATACTAATTAATATACAAAATAATATTCAGTGATTTGAATTCATTATTGTTAAATATCTTCATTACACGGCTTCAAGAATTATTGAAGATTATTGAGGCTGTATTAAAATTGATAAAAGATTTTCAAGTATCGTTTCCTCATTTGATATCCAGCAAAAATATTATAAAATTAAATAAATACAATTTTAAAATGTATACCATTTAAATTTTTTAAACGTTCTTATTTATAATTTTACTCAATGTTGCTGAAGTACGATTTATATGATTATAATAAATTATTGAAGAAGAAAATTCACTTACATTTAAATTCAATTAATTCAAAATATAGTATTTTTTTGGTTTTCAAATCAAAACCAATCGCAAATTCTTAAGTGGGTATTAGATTTTAAGTCTTTTTTTGTTTTATTACTTTTAAGTTACTTGAAAAATGTCATTATTGCGCGTGCGTATTACCTTTTAGAGGTCAAAATTGTGTTTTAAATATTTATTTTTTCTTTTCAGTAAATTTATCTTCGCAAACAAAAACGGCACCTGTATTTTATTAAATTATACTCGTAATTGCATTATACGTTTCAGCGAGAAAAGTTTACCTCACACCTTATTTGCAAAGTAAATTTTAAATTTTCGAACTTTTACACTTTTTAAGCGTGTTGTTTTTTAGATTTAATTTTTTTCTTCTACTCTAAAATCATTTCACAAAGTGCTTCGAGCTCAGTTCTGGCTTGTTTTCTCCTACAACATACCTATTAAAATTTCAGATAAACATAAATGTTCAGATTATTCAAATTCATAAAACTTAACAGAAAGTGCTTTTTGGTATCTTAATCTCTTTAAATCAGAAAAAGTGTGAAAAATCCATACACTCAACCAAAACGAAAAATAAACTTTAGATAACTGTTTAAAAGCACTTTTCTTGCATAGTTTAGTTTCATCTTCAGTTATTCCATGGTAAATCATACATCTTTTTGATTTTTTAATTAATAGATACAATTAACATGAACAATGTTGGTTTTCAATCCAAAAAATATTCTTCATATCAAATAGTATTTTATTTAATGTGTCAAATATTACTGATTATCTAAAAACTACGAATGGATTTTAATTTTATTTTCAACTACTTTGATTCTATATTGCAATGCTTACTTTAAAGCGTTCACTCTTGATGTAATTCTTTACGGTGAAGATCACTTAATATTTGAACATGTTTCCCCATAAAAAGGACGCGGAAGTAGAAAAGTAAATACTAGATAACCCTATTATATTTTGAAGAGGTACGGACATTGAAGACTTTGAAAAAAATCCTGTAGTCCTTTTAAAACCCCCTTGCTGCCGTCTAAAGTGTATACCCTTAGTCACATGATGGCCCGAAAACCATTTTATGTTTGTCCAGGAAAAACACATTTCATTTCCATCCACATTTTTCATAAATATTCTATACAATCCTTTATTTACTACGAAGATAAACATTATTTCCTTTTTTATTATTTCGGATATTGATCTTCTTTTAAAACATTTCTTCGACAATATTTGAACAGAGTTTTTAGAATTAATTAATTTTTACTCAAAAAATATATCAAATTGACGATTTCATACATCAATAAGGTTAATATTTTGATGAATAATGATAGTATTGTGCATAAAAATCAGCACCAAAACTAACTACATATATAATACATTAAGTTGATAAATAATAATCGATTAATAAATCTAGCCTAACTATTTAAAGTATTTTGAAGTAAAATTTTAATTTAGTATTTTTATTCTACTCTATTCATTAATCAATATAAATTCTTTTATTCCAGACTACTTTGGCAATTCTCGATAAGTTGGACATAGACAGTGAAAGACCATCCGATGAAGAAATAGCGAGAATATTTGGATATGAAGAAGCATATTTGGCAGGAGAACTGTCTTCGTGGCAAAGACTCAAGCCAAAGGTCTGGTCACTGTTTGACGAACCATCGAGCTCAACAACGGCAAAGGTATAAACATTTATAAATGATGTCGTAACGTTTTATGTTCAGTTATCATAGTGCAGATATAAATTGTAATGTTTTATAGTAGATCTTTATGTGCCGTAAAAAATATGGCGTGATTTATTTCGCAAACATGTTATCATGTGGATCATTGGTTTGTGAAATTGTTTAATGTAAATATACCATCACCGACCTTGCTAACGGAACATTAATATTAAGTTTTTATAATAAATATTAAAATGAAATATGTTTTATTGTTGTACACTAAAAAGTTCAATTTCTAACCGAACATTTTTATTTTTAAAAATCAATACAGTGACCGAATTTTTCTATTTCATTTGGCAGCAAAATACATAAAATAAATTGAAGAAAATTTTTAAACTTCTTACGGCCCAATGGGTTATAAAACTGGCACTAATTTGTATTCTCTATATTTGCCGGATAAAGCATGCCATTGACAGAATAATATATTTGGCACACTATTTACAGAATTGTTATTTTATTGGGCATCAAACCTATTTTTAAGATTCAGGTTAATACTGTTGAATAAAGAAATATAGCGTTATATTATGTGTTATCATAAATTTATCTCTATTACGTACATAATAATATTATATCTAAATAAAAGTTTTAGGTTATTTTTTTTCTATTGTTTGTGGATCTGAACGAATTATTTGTAATGCCTATTTATATAAATTATGCTAATTTCAAAATTAAGAATTTTTACAAAACTGCATGAGCTAATCTGCGCAAACTATTTTCAGTAAATGCTACGAAAAATTTATAAATAAGTCTAAAATAGATGAAATAAGGGAATTGCGTACAATAATATAACAATCAACATCAAAGAACTGGATATGTGTTGGTGTGTAATGAGTCAAATCAAGATAATAATACAGAAAATATGTTTGAGATATAAATCTACATACATTGTAGAATTTTTTTTTTTACAGTTAACCGTAAATCACTTACTCTAAATATTTGGTCGTCCCGGAGTTAATGTCGTTTCTGTAATATGAAATTTTGATTCGGTCACTTTCGGTTTTCTGGCCAATAAAGACGTGTTTTGTTTTTTTTTTTCTTCTTTCAGATTTGTTGCGTTTTTTGAAACAAAAAAAATCTCTCCTACCCCACCCACAAAAAATGGTAGGGACGTGTCCATCAGAAGCTCATTTAAGGAGCAGTATGTTATTGTTGTTTCACGCA